>CM076575.1:559301688-559355223 GCA_034641835.2 Pinus albicaulis | reverse complement strand
TGAGATAAGGCACACTTCCACCATTCAACCGTATGAATTCTTTCCTGCCACTATTCCATTTCATCTTGTTTTGTTTGTACAGTGCGACCCACGGTTGTGTCACTTCAGAATTGTAAAGAATGAATTTATTGATTGCTTCAAATTACTTTTTGTAAATTTGAAAAATTATAAGTCGCTTACTCTTTATCAAGTGCTTTTTTCCACTCATTTGGAGCAACTCTCCTTCTCTTTTGTCTTCATCCATTTCATTGTCCTAAATCACCGCACCTAGTCTGTTGTTGATTTGTTTGATGTACTCACTCGCATAATAGAGAGACTCATACGATATCTACCCCTCGGGTTTTACCCTTTGTCGAACAAAACCTTTCAATTTCTTCATGTACCTCTCTAAGAAGAACATCCAATGACAAGAAACAACCGCAACTAATTCAACCTCATATACTATGTGGATTAGAAGATGAACTTGTAAGTCCATGAAACTCATCGGCAGTTCCTTCTCAAACATACAAACAATCTCAACTATCTCTTGATGCCACCGTGGAATTCTGGTCACATGAATATCCTTTGACGTGATGCAACGTACAAATGCAGATAGTTTAGATATGGCACATCCTAGGTCTTGAGAGAATTCATGTTTCACACACCCACGCATGAACAAAGGATAATGACACTACAAAGTTATAAACACGTGCAATAATATAAAAAATTAGTTATGTTTTATGATCCCCACATGGGATAAAATTTATTAATATAACAAATAATAAAATCATGCTTTTGACATTATACGTACTCTTAGAAGATTCAAATGGTCATGCGATTTCAACCTCGACAAATGGTCATCCACGGTGAAGTAGTGTCGTAGTGAAGACTCGTATGAAGTTGGCACCCTCACATCCATTATAACTTCCTTTGCCAAAGATATATCATATTTTTTAAAAATCCATGGGACATCACCTTCTTTGAAAAACCATTAATTAGAGGGACCAATGCCTGCCTCTGATCCTGTACTTTCTAATCGTCTTGGCCAATGTTTCTTTTTAGTTTTTGAATTAATAAGATCTTTCCTAACAGCCAATTTATAACTTTGTTTCGATGATATGTGCCTCCATAAAGAAGATGAAACATTTTTAAATATATGCATGGGATCTAATAAGTGGGCAATCTTAAGATGCTCCCAATATGGGAGGTCATAAAAGATAGATTTCCTTTTCATCCCAACGGGAAATTTCTCAACATCGGTGTCGAAGAAATCTGGATCATTGAACATAGGCTCCCCATTTGAATCGAACATTTCTATGAACTCCTTCTCCTTCTCTCTCTCATATGCTCTAAGCCATTCAGCTGGTGTCATTATTGGAGGCCTTTGGGTTCTCTCGCATTTACCATTGAAAATGGATGTTGCTCTTCTATAAGGGTGTTCTTATGGTAGGAATACCCTGGAGCAATCATACACTGGCTTTCGTAGGTCCTTGGACCATCTAGCTTTCAGATAAGGTCCACAACATTTACATCCAAAATACCCTTTTGTTACAAGACCTACAAGATTATATTTGTATACATTAATTAATATGAATTTCACATTAAAGAATATCATGAAGATCAAAACAAATATTACAACGAATTAAATAACTAATATGTGAAATAATACTGTTACATATATAAACAAATCAATAAATTAAACATGTAATTTACCAGAGAAAACTTCTAATCCTGGATAATCATGTGTCATGTAAGCACATATGCCATACAACGTAAAACTCTTCTTTGTTGCGATGGGTCTTGATACATCGTATACATTTATACCATCCCATAATTCCTTCAATTCATCTACCAGTGGTTGTAAGTAGACATCCATATTATTCACTTTTCTTCTACTAGGGACTATGAGAGCCAACATAAGATGTTCATTCTTCACAGAAAACCATGGGGGGATATTGTTATTGATCACTACTATAGGCCAAATAGAATAGTTGGTGTTCTGGATGGAATATGGGTTGACGCCATCCATGGCTATGCTGAGTCGTAGACTTCGTACTTCATCCTTGAATTTTTCAGGCCATGTATCCTCTATATGCTTCATGTCTATTGAATTAGTTGGGATTCGCATAACTTCCAACTCACTTATGTGCGAGGCATGCCATCCCTACAACATAGATAATTCTTTGCAACGAAAGAGCCTTTGAATCCTTGGGATTATAGGCATGTGCCTCAATATTTTAAAAGGAGGACCAATACGTGATTTACCCTTCTTTTTTGATTTATCATACCTGTCATGCCCACATTTCGAACACATCTCTTTGTCTGCATATTCTCTTCTATATAGAATACAATCATTTGGACATGCATGATATGATATGTACTCAACACCCAACATTTTCAACAATTTCTTTGCCTCTTCGGAGCTACCGAGCAAGACATTATCACTTGGAAGAACCTTATCTTTGAATAACTTGTAGTTGGTGATCATGGAAAAATATATTAATAAATGTACATTAATGTCAATATAATTATCAACGTTCATAAAATTTACCATTTGTAATGTTCATTTCAGTGTACTGATTATATTTCAAATTTATATAAGGGAGTACTTTATGGTAACTTACCTTAAAAGTTCCAAGAAACATGCATTCGACAAGCCAAACTTCTCTTTCAAGTTTTATAGTAACATCGTTGTCACCAAGTCCAAAGAGAGGGGTGGTGGAAACAAATTTAAGGCTTTCAAAAAAGGTGTCAACGATATGAGCATCATCCCCTAGCTGATCATCATTTTGAAATGCATCTAACAACATTGTCTCCATGGTAGTCGTATCCCTTAAGTAATCATCCATACAAACCTCTATTTGATTGCCTCCATTTCCAGCTTTTGAAGAGCTACTATTGTTGTAGTCATTCCTAATTGGTGAATATGGACGTAGCGGGAATTGAATCGGTGGTTGATTCAACCATTCTTGGTATCGTTCCTCTCCAATTTTTTCTCTTAATTCAGTATTCTCTAGATTTGACATTGTCTTCAGGTGCAACGGAAGATGGTAGGTAGGTCGTTCATCATCACTAGAATCCTAATAATTTAAAAAAAAAAAAATTGAACATGATTAGTACAAAATATATGATATCAATTAGCAACCATGTTGACAATATTGCATGATTATAAATTGGTTTGACATTGAAATAATTACATATTAATCAATATATATACCAAACAATTATAATTATAATTACCATCATTATCCCAGTATTGTGGCTAGAAGATGCAATATTGTTACAATTGGCAGGGTGAAGCGGCTGGCCATTTTCATCTACCAAATGCACCTTGCAGTATGCAGCTCCTGATAAGAACTTCTAGCATTTTGGAGCAGTTTGAATATTTTGTGCATATGAACTCAATGTTGAATCTGCATGAACCTGCAAATTTTTACACATTATAAATTTAATTAAGTTGTGCATGATTGACTGCATGGATAAAAAACATAAATTCAATTAGATAGTGAAAATATAAAACAAATTTAAAGTAAATATTACGTCTCCAAATGGATAGGGAGAACTTCGTAATGTACTTTGAGAAATATTATGGAACGAGCTGGATTTGAAGAATTGTCCATTCCATATAATATATGATATTTTCTCCCTACTTGAGAAAAGCAACAATAAATTTTGGTGCACAAACCTAAATGTAATTTCGGTGTGTAATGTACAGATAACCGCACTGGTGCATTTTTGTTATTGCACACCAATGCCATTTTATAACCCGACGCACCAGTGCGGTTTGATTAAGGGACACACTGGTAAACGAATAACTGCAAATAAAAAAACCGCAACCCTATTTTCTTTAAGTGAAAAAAAAAACGGTAAATTGAAAAATGGGCGGAAAAATATTTTCGAAAATCTAATTTCATAAAACATTTCTTTAAACACTAAGCACTTTTCATTATTTCACTATTTTTGCAAAAAATTT
Source organism: Pinus albicaulis (assembly GCA_034641835.2). Lineage (NCBI taxonomy): Eukaryota > Viridiplantae > Streptophyta > Pinopsida > Pinales > Pinaceae > Pinus > Pinus albicaulis. The sequence continues at coordinate 559,351,271 of CM076575.1, read as the reverse complement.
CAGCCAGATATTTGCAGGATACATACCTGGAGCAAACACAGCACGAGAGCATTGTGGAGCAAGGAAATACGCTCGAACTGAAGTATTCAGAAAATCAGAATTCGAAACCTTTGGTGATTCAAACCTTGTACCATAGAATTTCAAACGAAGTGAGTAAATTTTATCATTGTGTTTTTACTTTTTTCTATAGTTTTTTTATGCAGTAAAAGAAAAAATCAAAGTCTATTGTTTTTTTTTACTTTTTCTGTAGTTTTTTTATGAAGTAAAATAACAAAATCAAAGTTTATTGTTTTTTTACTTTTTTTTACAGTTTTTTTTACCTTTTTTGCAGTTTTCAAAAAAAAAATCCATTTTTAGAAATGAAAACCCTAGATTCTTTTTGTTTCTGCCCTTTCTTCTCCCTCTTTCTGTAATTTCAGAATTAGGGCTTTTCGATTTAGATTTATAGATTTTGTATAGTCATAAGACATCCAACCCACGGAATGACTTGCATAGTTGGATCCCAATCCATGTGGGCCCTTGCATCAATCTAAAAAAAAACAGATTTTTTTTGTCAGTGCGCCCTGCGTAACATAGCACACCGGTGCGCTCTGTTATGCTAGTGCACCGTGAAAGTACAGTGATAAAAAATAAAAAAATAAAATATGTTTTTATCAGTGTGCTATATCTAGCATATGGCACCAGTGCACTATTTCATCATAGCACACCACAAACATGTTGTTTCGCAAAAAAAAAAACCATTTTAGAAACAAACCCTACATTCTTTTTGTTTCTACCCTTTCTTCTTCCTCTTTCTGTGATTTCAGAATTAGGGCTTCTCAATTTAGATTTATAGGATTTGTATAGTCATAAGAAATCCAACCCATGGGACAACTTGCATAGTCGGATCCCAATCCATGTTGGCCCTTGCGTTGATCTAAAAAAAAACATATTTTTTTCGTTGGTGTGCCCTGTGTAACATTGCGCTCTGTTATGCCAGTGCACCGCGAAAATACAGTGATAAAAACTAAAAAAATAAAAAATGTTTTTATCAATGCGCCATATGTAACATATGGCACCGGTGCACTATTTCATTATGGCGCACCGCAAATGTGTTGTTTCTAAAAAAAAACAATTTTAGAAACAAACCTTGCATTTTTTTTTTCTGCCCTTTCTTCTCCCTCTTTCTGTTATTTCAAAATTACGGCTTTTCAATTTTTATTTATAGGATTTGTATTGCTAAATATAAGCCTAAGACATCCAACCCACGAGACGACCTGCATAGTCGGATCCCAATCCATGTCGGCCCTTGCGTAAATAATTTTATTTAATTTATTTATTTATTTATTTCGGTGCACCCTGTGTACCTGAGCGCACCGGTGCACTCTATTATCCCAGCGCACCGCAAAAGTACTATGATAAAAAATTAGAAAAACAAAATATTTTTTCTCAGTGCACCATTTGTAAAAATATACAGCCAGTGCGCTATTTCATTATGGCGCACCGCGAACGTTCTGTTTAAAAAAAAAATACTTTCAAAAAATACAAACCTTACATTCTTTTTGTTTCTGCCCTTTCTTCTCCCTCTTTCTATGATTTCAAAATTAGGGCTTTTCAATTTATATTTACAGAGTTTGTATTGCTAAATATAGACCTAAGACATCCAACCGACGGGACGATTAGCATAGTCGGATCCCAATCCATGTGGGCCCTTACATGAATTTAAAAAATATAGTTTTTTTTTTTTTTTTTTAATCGGTGTGCCTGGAGTAACATAGCGCACCGGTGCTCTATATTGTACAAGCGCACTGCATAAATGATGTGATAAAAAATTAATAAACACAAATTTTTTATCGGTGCACCATATGTAAAATATGGCACCGGTTTATGCTACAAAAACTAACACTGAACGATTTTTATTATTTTATCATGGTTAATCGATGTGGTGATTGACATGTAATGCACCAGTGCGCCTTGTTGACATAGAGAACCATACGGTCTATTATACTGTTTGTGTGGTGCATTTGGAAGACATCCATGCATCGACGTCAGTGCGTACACCATGAATGGTGCACCGGTTTCTTGAGATTTTTTGTTTTACTTGAAAAGTTGACAATTTATTTATAAATATATGAATGAATGATATGGTACAGGTTTGAGATTGATAAAGAAATGACAGACAAGAGATCAAGTAACAAAATACTGATAACACATCAAGAAAATAAAAAAAGGCAAGTTCTTTGTAAATTCTTTACAAAAAATCTTATTTTTGAACTATATGTAAGTTTAACTAATATGTATTGTTTACTGTGTATCATGCAGAGCCACAAAATGATGAAGCTCAATAAGATTATTTCTGATCTAGGACCAGAAGAGCATAAAAGCTTGATGGAAAAATTTCAAAAGGATGAATCAGGTAAATGAAAAAATACTATCGATCCAATATGAGTTTCTTTTTTTAGTTTGCATTAATAATATAATTAAAACTATTAGATAACATGTGTGAAACAGTCTATTAATTCACATCTGTTTAAATTTCTACAGGGACCAACAACTCAGAAAAGGAATGTTGTTCTAAGAAAAGAAAAAACATAGAACATGCAAATGAAAATGAATTGCTCCTTCGCTCATTTGGAGTGGTGTTGGAGGTTAACAAAAGGGGGAAAAACTTTTACAAAAGTTTGAGGGATCTAGTGGAATGAATGTATAGACATTATTTCTACTTACAATACAAAAAAAAATCCAATGATTCCAAGAACCAAATTTTATCTAAACTACAGGAAGAGTTTCCAGAGAATTGGTCAATGAGACATGTCAGACTTTTAATAGCAAAAACGTACAAAAAAAAAAGGAATGAAAAAGTAATATTCCTTTAGATGTTTGTCTAGAATTATTTATAAATATCACTTTTGTTATACTTACTTTTCATATATCAATATAAAAATTAAATAGTTTATTGTCATGTTACATTTTCAGGAATATTATGAAAATCTCAAAAGATGAACGAGCTGATATCATAAATATGCCAGTAGGAATGTCCAAAAAGGTGTACAAGGAGATGGTCAAAGAAATGGACAAAATTGCATCGTAGGAGGAGCCATCTCAACAACAACGTGCTTCAAATGTAATATGTAATCATTGATTTTTTCGATCATTAGGTACAATAAATAAACAATTTAGCATTAAATATTAATTTTCAAGTATTTTCTTGCAGAAAAGAAAAGAAAATGGAACCCATTCAACACATAAAATAGGATGACAAGGAAGAAAAGGGTTGATATCTAAGTTTGTGAGTAATTGTTACTTCCTTATAACAACTTAACTAGATTTCATTTTTGTATTTTTTAAGTTGTTTTACAAAAATCATCATTGAATGTCTTCAAACAAGTGCTAACATACAAAGAAGAACCATCAAAGGAATTGATTGAAATTGGGTTAAATATGGGTTGTGAGTATATGTTGGCATATCAGAACTTAATTGTGGAATTTGTAAGCATCTATTGATCTTGTTTTACTTAGCTTCGTCTATAATTAATAGAAAAAATAAATCTTTTATATTAAATATATGATTTGTTATGGGGTATAAAACTTGCAGGAAACAAAGTATGGCACTGCGCCAACAAATCAAATCTTGAAAGATGGCATGTTACATGGTTTTGAAAGAATATATATAGTTTATGAGTCAATTGTTGCATTGGTACGTCATTTCTTTTCGATTTACATTGATGTATATTATTTAATATTTCAATTTTCATTATTCTCACCAATGTATATACACTCATTACAGTTTATTTTTATGTTTGTAGATGGAAGGTGGAGAAGAAGAAAACAATCAACACCGTGAACAAAACATTCCTGAAAATAACCCAAGTCATGGAAGTAGCTTTAGCAGTGACAGTAGTTCAAGTGAAGAATGATGATCACTATGTTTGGATATCAAAGGAAGGCGTTGTATTTTTTGAAATATGTCTGTGAAATCAGACATTTTCTTTAATGTAATGGACACAGTGTCCCAATTAAAAGATAAAGGGATACCAATAACTATCCCATTTTGTATGACAAAGAATGTCTTATATATATATATATATATATATATATATATATATATATATAACAAAAGTTTTAATTTATTCTATTGTGTTCTCTATTGTCGTTATTGCGTTCTCCATTGTCATTCTCAAATGCACTAATAAAAATTTAATTCATATGAATATTGTTATAAGATATATATGTGTTGACTTTTGATGAATAATGAATTTTTAAAAACCACAATAATTATGATATGATATAACAAATTAATCCAAACATCACATTCAAATGCATTAATAAAAATTTAATTAATATGAATATTGTTATAAGATGTGTCGACTTTTGATGAATAATGAATTTAAAACAATCACAACAATTGTACTATCACAGGTCGATGTTTCTAAAAAATACAAAATGAAAATCAGTGCGTGTATTCTTACACTGGTGCGCTTGTATTATTAAGTGCACTGGTGCATTTTTACGACCTATGGGCACCGCACAAATACCAAAACCAGTTAAAAATATCGAGGCACTTGTGGGGTACGGCATGACGTTGCATTTATGTCTATATACGTACTGGTTTTGTTTTACGACCTATGGGCACCACACAAATACCGATACCAATTATAAATCTCAATGCGTTTATGTGATACTATGCACCGGGGTGTTTTTGTATTTATATGCACCGGTGCATTTGTATGACCTATAGGCACCGCATGAATACTGATACCAATTATAAATCTCAGTGAATTTGTGTGATACTATGCACCAGGGAATTTATGTGTCTATACGCACCGGTGCATTTGTACAACATATGGGCACCACACAAATACCAATACCAATTACAAATCTCGGTGCATTTGTGTGATACTGTGCACCGGTGCGTTTCTATAAGTCTACGTACCGGCGCATTAATATGACCTATGGGCACCGCTCAAATCCCAAGACCAATTAGAATGGCCCCGTGCGTTGTATCACCAACACTACACTCGGTGTTGTTTTATACTTTAACGGCCTGGTGCATTCTCCTTAGACCGCCCTGGGGCTCCGGCTATAGGTATGCACCGGTGTGTTAAATCTTGATTAACGCACCAATGAAAAAAGCATCCGTAATTACCTCTGGCCGCCCATTTTTTTTAAGTTGTGTTGAATTTCCATTAAAAGCTCTGCCAAAACCTCGGTAACCATAAATGGATGTTGTAGAAAATGTTTTTTTGATAATTTTGACCAATTTTATAACACTAAAAACCTCCTTTATAACCTCCGCTAGAGGGTCTTTTCCTTGTAGTGTATATGGGATCCATCGTATGCAAAATTCTAGGCATACAGATTTTTCGGAGGCATTGTTCTGTCTGGGGTATACGGGGATTTCCTGGTATTTTCAACATTTTTTATTTATATGCACTCTATCAAAATAAAACATCCTTCTAGGCCCAGTTGTATAAATATGGAATCTTAAAAATTGATAATCTGATTGTTATCGGGGACTTCAAATCAACTCTCCATTATGATGAATCTTGGGGGATCAAAGCTAGATTTGATCCACTAGCGGATCACATTGGGTGGATATTTGATAAGTTCCACCTTAAAGATATTCGACCCTTTCCTCTACTCCCAACATGGACTAATCAAAGATCAGATGGGGATTATATCAGGAAGAGGCTTGACAGGGCTATGGTGGGCAAAAATTTATTTGGCCACTTGGGACATCTGAAATCTAGGGTGATGGTATCAGACTTGTCGGACCATATGGCCATTATTATCTCCTAGTGCGCAGAGGGTAAGCGGTTCGGGGTGCCTTTAATATTCAACTGCGCATGGCTGGAAGAATTTGAATATAACATGCTGGTGAAGGAGTTCTGGAGTAACAATATACCATATGAGGGTATATTTGGCTGGGAAAGATTACATACAAAACTCCAAAGGCTTAAATGCCTCACAAAGGAATGGGAAATAAAGAAAAAAGAACTGTTCCGGGCAGAAATGAAGGAAATATCAAATAATATCAGCAGACTACATGCTAATTTAGTAATCAAGCCTCCAGATCAAGAGGTATACAACTTGATCGACAAGCTCTAGAAAAGGAAGATGGAGATTCAAAAGATTGAAGAGTTCACTTGGAAGCTAAAAATTAGGATAAATTGGCTCAGGGAAGGAGACTTAAATACTAAATTATTCCATAAAAGTTTAATTGAAAGGAAAAACAAAAATACCATTTGGCACATTCAAAGGACATATGGGAGTAGGGCCATCTCTACGACTGAGATACAAGAGGATGCCTTCACACATTTCTCGACCTTTTACCAAGTGGACCAGAGCATTGATCCATGCTGTCAGACATGGGTTCTTGAGCATATTCCGAAAATGTTTGATGCAGAGGCTATCCAGGTACTGAACTCGGAAATTAGTAAGGAGGAAGTAGAGAAAACATTAAAATATTTCACCCATGATAAGTGCCTGGGCCCGAATGGTTTGTCGGCTGAATTTTATACCCATTTCTTTTATATGATGGCCGAGGAGATCACAACAGTTATGGAACAGAGTCGGATTATGGGTCAGATTCCTACAAACATGAATGCCACATTCTTGGCGCTCATTCCTAAATATTATGAATCCAAGGACGTCTCGGATTTCAGGCCCATAGCACTATGCAATATAATATATAAAATTTCATCAAAAATTATTGCTAGCAGGATCAGATATTTTATCTAAGAACATTTCTCCTGAGCAATATAGGTTCTTAAGGGGTTGATCTATACATGATGCCATCGCCATAGCACAGGAGGAAATTCACACCATGCACACAGGGAAACAAGAGGCTCTCATTATGAAGATATATCTTCTCAAATCTTATGACAGAGTGGATTAGTCGTTCATTCGACTAGTTTTATTGAAGATTGGGCTACCCATGGGGTGCATTAGATGGATAATGGCCTATATAAAAACTGTCATATATGCCATGATTATAAATGGGAAGCCAACTAAATTATTTGGGGTTGAATGAGGCTTAAGATAGGGACTCACCTTGTCCCCTCTCATCTTCATTCTAGTCATGGATGGATTTAGAAATCTCATTAAAATGGCTAAGCGGGCGGGATTTATATCTAGTTTTTCCTTCTCAAACACTGTAAGTATATCCCACTCACTTTTTCTTGAAGATATTCTGATATTTGGTTGGCTCATCAGGAATCACTGGTTTTACATTCATTACTTGCTTATTTTCTCTGGCGCGGCCTTTGGACTATGCATCAACAAGGAGAAATATTTCCCTATATTTGAATATGGAGATGTTGGCAAGATAAATTTCATTGCTAGTTTTCTTGGAATACAGACCAAGAATGAAAAAGAAGGATTCTTATATTTGGGATACAAAATTAAGCCATGTGGATACAATGTGAGGGATTGGAAGCGGCTGGTGGAGAAGTTCAAATTCAAAATCGCCAAATGGACTCATAAATGGTTGACTCTGGGAGGCAGATACATAATGATCGAAGCGGTTCTCTCCCAATTTATTGTATACTGGGGACATCTCTTTTTTATTCCAGAGCAAACTATATCTCAAATCAATGAAATTTTATCTCAGTTCTTATGGGGTGGTGCTTCTATGGGGAAGAGACATCATCTATGTAAGCTTGATATATTATCTAGTCCAAAGCAACAAGGGGGATGGGGCATATTAAATACAAGGGCATTCAATTTTTCTCTTCTTATTACATCCCTCTGGAGGGCCATCAATGGTAATGGAATATGGCCCTAGATAATTAGATGCAAATATTTAACGAGGGACTCTTTACACAAAATATATTGTGATCAATTCTCATTTATAAGGGTAATATCTGTAATATGGCAGGGCTTCAGGAAAGTTATGCAACTATTTGCGGAAATGTTGCCGTGGAGGTTGGGCAATGGATAGAGAATCTTATTAAGTTGTGATAAAATATATGGGATGGTAGGAGAGCCACTATTGGAACAACGCATTGTACATCGACTTGATCACAGGGGAATTTTATATCTTTTTTAGGTTATACATTATTGGGCACATGGGGCTCCTATTTGGAAGACCGCTGCACAAATTGGCCTTCTCAGCTTGGATGTTTTAGAATGGAACAGATTTGTGGGGAAAATCAAGGCGGCTGGGTTGTGCTTCATGGTTGGGGGTGATATGATTGCATGCAAAGGGGCAATGAAGGGGGACTCCTTGGTGGTGAGGGATATATATTCCTACATCACTCTGCAATCCCTGCATGACAATACGTCCTCTAAATACTAGAACTTTTGGCACAAAAGAATTCCCACCAACATTATCCTATTTGGATGGCTCGTATGGCGGAAGAAAATGCTTACATGGGATTCGCTCATCAAAAGGGGTCATTCTCGTCCGGGAAGATGTGCCCTTTGCCTCTTTCATGAGGAAACAGTGGACCACCTATTCTTCTGCTGCCCTATTGTAATTATTATATGGAACTTTTCAGCCCTGATCTTATGGATCCTACGTGGACACTGGTGGACTTCATGCATCCTATACACAGATGGGACAAGATCTCGGGAAAATTCCAATCTCTACCTGTTTTCCTCATCTAGGAAGTATGGTTAGCCAAGAAAAATCATATATTTGAAGGTAAGTCAATATCCATCCCTCACATACATGTTGCAATCATGAATTGGATCAATGATCGGGAACTTGCTAAGGAAAAAATAAATGATTGCTCTCGCCAGATTCGGCCTCACCCCATCTCTCTCCCGATGATATTTTTAGATTGGGCATGTCAAGATGGTATGATGGGGTGTGGGGCTTGGATAAAAATCTCACATATAAAAAGAATACATATATGTTGGAATGGTGGGAAAGGAACTAATAATAAGACAGAGCTGATGGCACTATGAAGTGAATTGTTGGCGGCTCACAACTTGGGGTTGAGTGAGGTTCATATATATGGGGACTATAGAATCATAATTGATGCCATATCTAGAAAATCAGTATTATCTTCTCCAGGATGTCATGAATGGCTCATGAGAACCAAGCAATTATGGTTTAAGATGAAGGAACCTCCCCTAAAACACATATATAGAGAGAATAATACCAGGGCGGATGGGCTTTTTAAAAATCATATCAATATTAATTTTGGTTTAATGCAAGTTTCTCACTACGGAGATGGACAACAAGTTTGGACCTCCGATATCCCTATTCCATGAGAATTGTGGGTGACTATTGATGAGTCGGATCAAGCGAGCCTGAAATTACATTGCATACATGCGGGCTGGTTGATGTTCTATGAATACAGTTTCATTCATATGATGTTATGACTGTGGCAAGAGAGCCTTCTATACTCTTGAACAGGAGGATATGTGATCTGATTGAACATATATTTTCAGTTTCATAATGGCTAAATAGACAATTCATATGTCTATTCGAAATTTCAAAAGCTTAAATTGTATTTCCTTTTTTTTATGATGCCCAGGTCAGTGAGCTTTGACATGGTGAACTATGGATTTTTGAATGCTATAAACTTCTGTATTTGCTAAATTATGTCTATGGATGGATGTATGTTGTGCAGATACACCTCATTGCTATGGTGCATTCTTCCATATCTGGTATGATGCTTGAAAATGTACTTTTTAAATATATAATAGACATCGTTTTTTTCTTTCTGAAAAAAAGTTTTGAAATTATTGTATGATGTTTGTTTGCTTTATCAATTTTTATTAGAGGTTGTTGGATCGAATTCTTCTATGATCCGTTGAAATGGCATAAATCATTCTTAATGAGAAATTGGAATTATATATTTGGAAACGTAATATATGTGTCACAGAAGAATACACAAATTTAAATGGAAATTTTTATATGCTTAAAATATTCCACTTAATATGTTTATTGGGCTTGGATGTTTTGTTAAGATACTTTTTTATCTGAAGTCATTATTTTAATTCCCAGCCTCAATCCTCAATCAGAGTGATATGTTGAACATGATGAAAATATAGTCTTATTAAACTTTAAAAAAAAAAATTCACTTAGCATAAAATTTATTTACTTTGAAAAAATTATATATATTAATCAATATTTATAGTGCTTTACAACTCACAACTTTAGTATGAAAAATATCTAATAACATAATATGTAAGTTGATAAACAATCACTTTGAAAATTATTAACTTAAATTTATTTTAATAGTGACGTTTTAAATTAAAATTTATAATTACTAAAAAAATACCAAAAATATTTGATTAAACAATTTCTTTTGATTAAGAAATATTTATAAAATATTAAATTAAAATAATTTTGCTAGATTGGAGGTTTCTGTGGTGTAGTTTTTCAGAATTAAGACTCGAAATATCCACAGTAGTCATTTTTAGTCTACGTTTCGAGTCTAAATCAAGAATCATATTGATGATGAGTCTTGATTTAGACTCGAAACGTAGACTAAAAATGACTACTGTGGATATTCTGAGTCTTACTTCTGTAAAATAATTTTATCGTGATATTTTTATTAAAGTAATTTTTTACTTCTTTTCATTTTAAATATGATTTAAATAGCTCCGAGAAAAAATTTGGGATGGCTTGCAGGGTTTGCATTGCCACAGCTTCCAGCTCTTCTGCCGCCGCAGTGTCCTAGTCTGGCTTGGCTTCACAAGGCGGCCTCAGTTCTCTCGTATGGTTGCTCTTGCGCGACCTCACCTCTGGAAATGGTAGTTTGTATTGTGGTGGCAGCGTAGTCTGCCCTGGTTCAATCCAGCTTGGTTTTCCCTTGGCCTTCCTAAATGCAACCTTCACCGCTTTCGTCCACGAGGAGAAGTTGGAGATTGTCGCTATTGTCCGCTCTGGACCTCCTCCGTGGTGCCTGGTGGCTTCTTTTGAGCCTTATAGTTTCTTCCTCTGCTCGAGCTGACTCAAGCTCCTCCTGTGCCACCTTTCACTCTTTTTTTTCTTTTCCCCGCCTGCCCCTTTCCTAGCTGAGCGCGAGCTACAACGACCTTTGGTGCGTTTGGAGATGGCCCTGCTACATCACGTTCCCCCCTCAACAGATCCACGTTTCTGCTCTCCCCTCAAGGAAACCCAAGATCTTCTATCGCAGGCTTTTCAAATTTAGGTTGTTCTCCTCTCAGAAAACACCCTGCTTCTGTGGGTCCAATCCTCGTACCCGGTGCTTCGCCTCTCAAAGGACCTCAAACTCAAGCTGGGGATCCCCTCCTCTTCTCTGCGTCTCCTTCATGCAGGTAAGAAGCTAGATGATATTTTCCCACTTTATTTTTACAATATAGGTAAGAATTCTTCAGTGTTTATCTCTCTCCACCTGTGGGGAGGTGCAACAGGTCAAACTTCTGCTCCCGAGAGTTTCTCATACAAAGAAGAGGTAAAAGCTTAGCCTTCAAAGCACTCTTATCCCCCTCCTGAGGTGCTCAAACCTTTCTTGGTAGAAAAACTGGAGGAGGCTCCTTCAGTTGATATTTCCCACCCTGATTTGGATGGGAAACTTCAACTCTTTTATGAGCTTCCCCTCATTTGCAATTTTAACGGGCTCTAGTCCCATAATGAAGATTTATACACTTGGATTCACTCCAACTGGACCAACCACTGCAAGGTTATTCTATGCTCCAAGGGTTTCTTTATTGTTATCTTTGTAGACAGCAAGGAATACCAAATGGTCCTAACAGGCATCCCCTGGTTTTGGGGAAAGGCAGGGATTTTCCTAACCCCCTGGTTCCCTGATTTTGATCCATCCACGGTTGTCATCACCAAACTTCCAATCTGGGTTAGGCTTCCTAACCTGCCTGCCCACCTGTGGCACTGTGCTGTCTTCCAAGCCATTGGTAATTCGCTAGCCTGCTTTCTTGCCACAGATCCCTCGAGAGGCCTACAGGGACTCTACACCTATGGTAGAATATGTGCCGAGATCGACATTAGAAAAGGCTTACCAGACCAAATCATTCTTAAAGCCGGGGATTTCTCTTGGGCACAGACTTTAGACTATGAAAATACAGTGTTCTGTTGTCATCATTGCCATCAAACAGGACATCTTCAAAACTCTTGTGCTATTTTTCTCGCCCAACAGAAGCTCAATATTCGCAAATTGAAAGGTAAAAGATGGAAACCCTTTGATCCACCTCCCTTGGAGGACATTGAGTCCTCCAGCTCAAATGAGGATGAGTGTGAATCTGAGGATGAGATTGATACTCAGTAGCAGCTGCTCTCCTCGTCCATCCCGGAGAAGGCCCCTGCGTCCTCAAATCTTTAGAAATGTACGCATGAGTCCAACATATCAGACTCAGATAAAGAACCTCCTTCTCTGACCAGTAACATTCTTCAAGTGGTTGCAATCCAATCGTCCCTAGACAGTTGGGTTAAAGTCACTAAAAAGAAAGGGAAGAAACTTCGTATAGCGGACTCTAACCTCTTTGGCTAGAGCTCCTTTTCCGCTTCTCTTGTCAGCTTCTTGCTTCTGTGGTGATCCACAGTTTCCATCAGGCTCCCGCGGCTCCCTACTTCTTAGGATTGTTTTCTTTCTTGATAATCTTGTTTTTTGGGTTCCCGTCTCACCTGTCTGACACCTCTGTCTCCTGTTAGCTTTAGCCTTGGCTTCCCTCTTGGAAGGTGGTTCGTGTTTTTTCGCCTGCAACAGGGTCCCTTCGTGCCCTTGTAGGCCGGCGAAGTTTCTTGTGTTCATTGTTTTATTTTGTTTCCTCTCGTTTATGTCTGGGTAGCTTGGGATTCCTTAGGTTCTGTTACCAACATAACCTTTTGTAACACTATGAACGATATTTTTCCTTAATACAACTGTTGATTTACCAATATATATATGATTTAAATAATTTTCCAATTTATTAATATGATTTAATTAATTTATTTTGATATAAAAAATAATTATTATTTTATTTTTAATTTAAATTGGTATATAAATTGATATATTAGATTTTAAACCTAATTTTTTTATGAATGCTATCAAACAATACATTTTTGACTACATAAACACCAAACAATTACCAAATATTATATGAAGTGTGTTTTTCTTTTTGTTAAGTAAATAGTTAAGCGTTAAAACAAGTTAGGTTTTTGTTTTTTTTTTTTTAATCTTAATGTAAAAAGCACAAAATACCTTATTTATTTTATATATCTTGGGTCGACGAAAAGGAGAATTCATCTTTACCTATCAAGCTTGTTGAGATTCAACAAGAATTTTTTTTGGCACCCATGATCCTAGTGAAAATTAAGCACCTACACTAGGGTGGGGCCCACAAGCTATTTTTAGGTGCATGTCTATTTTTATTATCCCTTAATTTAGATGGACATTAAACTTTAATCAATTCTCAACGAGAACTTGAAAATATTTAACTGAAGTGGAAAATCAGTTAGCTAAGTGAATTTCAAGTTAAGAGGTTGGTTATTGGGACATGGAGATTGAATTTAGTTGCAACTAAGTGATTCTAGTTGTAACAGAGTTGGAAGTGGAGTGGTGCATGAGTTGTGCAAGTTGTAAGTAGTTTAACTCCTATAAGTGAGTTAAACTCAGTTGTGCTAGTTGTATCTAAAGATACACTAGTGAGAGATCAAGTGAATTAATTATTAATTGATTCAAAAGTAGTGATATCACATGAAACCGAAGATTTACTATTATTAGTTGCATGCATGTCAGATCCAGTGGAGATACAGTTGATTTCTAGGTGAAAGGGAGGTAAACTATCAGTTGTGACATTATCTGCTTGCACACATGCAAGCAAACACACATCAGATGTGCCCATGATACTTATGCAGTCAAGGCAGGCAAGAAGGCATCAATTCAGGGATTTCTTTCAGTAGGGATTGCGCAGTAAAGGCGAGTTGTTTGGAGAGAGTAAATTGGCTAAGGGATTTGCCAATTTTTGTATGACAATGTGAGACAATTAGCTGATGTACTGAGGGCTCTTGTGAGAAGATTTTTGTATTTAATTATTTCATGATCCATGATATAGTACATACAATAGAAGATAGTGGGTTTTTTTAGCTATAAGATTTCCCCAAGAAAATATCTATGTTGTGTGTGATTGATCTTTCTTCATGCTTATGTAATTAGCGATTGTGTTTTTAATTCCGCAAAGATTTGTAGAAGTGATTGAGTATTTAACTTTAGCATATTTTTATATTGGGTGAATCCAAGATATACATTCATATTTTATAATATTTACATGGTATCAGAGCATAGGAAATTGTAGAAGTGAAGCAGGAGTTGAGTTTGTGGTTGGAAAGAATTCAAATTTGCAGAAATACTTTCTTGGTGCTGCAGTTGATTCAAGATCGAAATGGCTTTCAATGGCTTGAGGTTAGATTATGCACTCGAGGGTAGCTCAAACTACAATTCTTGGGAGGAAATTATGGAGGCGGTACTCAAAGAAAATGGCTTGAAGGAATTCATTGAAAAATATGTTCCTAAGCCAGATGTTGTAGACGATGCCAATCTTGTTGCATGGAAAAAGAAAGTGACAAAGGCTAGGAGGATTATGTTGGAGGGAGTACGAGAACACATTGTCTCAAGCCTCCATGGGAAAGCCACACCATATGTTATGTGGAAGGCTTTGATGGATCTATTTCAAAGTAGTAGCAACCATAGGAAATTGGTGCTCAAAGATAAACTCAAGAAGATCAAGATGGAAAACGGAAACACCATTCCAAAGTATCTCACAAAGTTTGTCCAATGTTGGGATGAATTAGGGAGTGTGGGAATAACAGTCATTGATGATGATTTGGTGAGTTTGGCTCTCCTAGGACTTCCTAAGATTTGGCATAGTTATGAAGACTCTGTTAACAGACGGGAAAAATTCCAGATTGGGAACGACTGTGGTCGGATTTGGTGCAGGAGGAGTTCAGGCGAAACACTAGAGATGGCTCTTCATCAAAGCATGATGATGAAGAGGATTGTGCTTTGGCTACCAAGGAAAATAAGGGGAAGGGGAAGAAATTACATTCTAAATCCAATTCTAAAGGCAATAAGCACGACATGTCTAAGGTGAAGTGTTTTCACTGTCACGAACATGGGCATTTTGCTACTAACTGTCCACAAAAGAAGAAGAACAAGAAGGTTTTTTGATCTGCAGCTGGTGAGGCCCTTGCCTCACAATTTGAGCTTTAATTCTCCTTGATTGCCTGCATGGTGTCAATTGCATTGGGATCGGTGTGGTATTTGGATAGTGGCGCTTCCTTTCACATGATGCGAGATAAGGAACTTTTCAGTGACTTGGAGGAGATAGATCTCTAGATGCATATTGAGATGGGCGGAAACGGATAGTATAGTGCTACTGGGATTGGTGCCATTACCGTTCAAAATGAGTCAGGTAAACCATTTCAATTAAAATATGTGATTCATGTACCAGGTCTGAAGAAAAATTTGGTCGCAGTCGCAATGTTGGAGGATAGAGGCTATGACGTTGTTTTTAGTGATGGAAAAGCTTTCCTGCGACATAAAACAATGGGTCAAGCCAAGAGGATAGGGATTTGAGTTAAGAATATCTACAAGCTCGAGGTAGATGGTTTTGATGCCATGATGGGCAAGGCATAAAAAGAGGTGAGCTAAGATGAGGGCGAATTATGGCACAGTCGATTGGGCCATCTTCATCATGGAGCCTTGAAAGTCATGCAGCAAATACCTATTGGAATTCCAATGTGAACACTTGCTCATTTAGATCAGTGCAAGGTGGCACCATAGGGAAGTATGTAAAGTCCACCTTTCATGATAAGGAGAATCGTGCTTCGGGGATCCTTGAGAGAGTTCACATAGACGTGTGTGGACAATTATCGGTTACTTCAAAAACAAAACATAATTACTATGTAATCTTTGTTGATGACTTTTCTCATAAATTCTGGATCTTCTTCATGCAGAATAAAGATAAAACATTCCCTAATTTTTGTGAGTTTAAGGCATTTGCGGAGAAAGAGTCGGGGAAGCAAGTGAAGGCTCTTAGGAGAAATAATGGTGGAGAATAAATCTATAAAGAATTCAAGAAATTCCGTAGAAATGAAGGAATTCGAAGAGAACTCATAGTTCCTCATAACCTATAGCAGAATGGGGTCACGAAGAGGAAGAACAGAATGATCGTGGGTGTAGAACGAGCAATGTTGCATGATTAAGGCCTTTGTGGGCGGAAGCATGCAACACTGCAGTTTATGTGCAGAACCATTGTCCTCATAGAGTACTTGGCATGTGTACACCTAAAGAAGCTTTCACTAGTAAGAAATTGGATGTTTCACACTTTAAGATTTTTGGCTCATCTGTTTATGTGCATGTGACCAAGGACACCAGGAAGAAGCTGGAGCCAACTACTGAAGTTGCGATTTTTGTAGGGTACACATAAACACCCCATAATTATCATGTGTATTTTCCAAACAACACAATGACTGTTGTGCGACGAGATATAAAATTTGATGAGGGGAAAGCCATGCGGTTGTCGCTTGAGAGGGAGGTGGACTTGCATGTAGAGGAGGAACTGTTGGTTCCTAAAGATGAGTCTCTAGATTTGGATCAACCACAAGAGGAGGTTCATGGAGTGGAGGAAGCCACTCATGCAGAGCCATCCATCATAAATGGTAGAAGGTGCACCACGGACGCTGATAGGCTGAGACTTGATGCTACACAGAATGTAGGAGTCCCTACTTCACAGTGCAGATAGAGGTAGTCTCCTGACCGATTTACTGGAGACATGGATCTCATGAGAAAATGTATTCTGACTAAACCATCTTCCTTTTAGGAGCAATTCAGCCTACTTGGGTTGATGCAATGGTGGAGGAGTATGACTCCATTGTCAAAAATAGTGCATGGGAAATTGTCCCAAGGCCGGTTGATAAATCAATGGTAGGTTCGAGATGGATCTACAAGGTAAAACAAGCTGTTGATCAGAGTGTGGAGAAATACAAGGCCATATTTGTGGCCCGAGGCTTCTCACATATCGAGGGGATAGATTATGATGAGAAATTTTCACTTGCCAAGAGGTACTCTTTCATGAGGACCATCCTTGCACTCTCAATGCAGATGGGTTGGTGCATTCATCAGATGGATGTGAAAATTACATTTCTAAATGGGATCATTGAGGAAGAGGTGTACATAGAGCATCCTGAAGGTTTCGATATCTTCAACAATGATTCGCATGTGTGTCGACTCAAAAGAGTTTTGTATGGGTTGAAGCAAGCACCCTGTGCTTGGTACACTCGGATAGACAACTATTTCACTGGACTGGGCTTCACCAAAAGTGAAGTAGATGCAAACCTGTACCAAATTGTGGTGGAGGGTGATATTTTAACAATGTTTCTTTATGTTTATGATTTAATATTGACTTGTGATGAGCAACCATTACACTCATGCAAGGAGGATCTTGTAAGGGAATTCGAAATTAAGGATATTGGCCTCCTTCATTATTTCCTTGGATTGGAAATATGGCAGCGAGATGGTGAAATTTTTGTGTCTCAAGGCATGTATGCAAAGGAGATACTAGGTAAGTTTAACATGGAGAGCTGAAAACCCATGGATACTCCTCTTCCAAGAAACTAGAGGAAAGAGGATGCTACTTCTAGAGAGGTAGTGGATGCTACTGTCTATCGACAGTTAGTCGGTTCGCTAATATATCTAGTGAACACAAGACCAAACATTTTCTATGCGGTTAACCAGCTGAGTCAAGCTATGGTTAAGCCTACCAAGCTCTTTTGGAAGGCAGGGAATCATGTCCTGAGATACCTGAGGGGCACATCAGAGTATGGTCTATGGTACAGACAGACGGAAGGAGTGAAGTTGCATGGTTTCACAAATGAAGATTGGTCTGGAAGTCCAATGGACATAAAGATATTTAGCATTGTATCTATAGTTGTTTCTTGGTACATCAGGAAGTAGAGATCCATGGCACTCAGTTCAACAAAAGAGGAATACATTGCAACAATTCAAGATGCATGTGAGGCTATCTCAATGAGAAAGATCTTGGATGGTTTGTTTGGTTCTCAGATGGATCCGACTGTGATTCATTGTGATAATCAAAGTTTCATTAAACTCTCGATTAATCTTGTGTTCCATGATAGATCAAAGAATATAGATAATCGGTACCATCATCTTAGAGATTGTGTGCAGAGGATAATTATGTTGCTTTAGTACATTCCCATGGAAGATCAGGATGCAGATATTCTGACCAGGGCGCTCACCAGGAGAAAATTTGAATACCATAGAGACAGGATTACGGTGAAGAATAATCCCTTTCTTGTTGAGAGGGAGTGTTGATATTCAACAAGAAAATTTTTTAGCACCCATGATCCTAGTTAAAATTAAGCACCTACACTAGGGTGGGGCCCATAGGCTATTTTTAGGTGCATGTCTATTTTTATTATCCCTTAGTTTAGATGGACATTAAATTGCAATCTATTTTCAATGAGAACTTGAAAATAGTTAAATGAAGTGGAAAATCAGTTAGCTAAGTGAATTTCGAATTAAGAGTTTGGTTGGTAGGACATGCAGGTTAACTTTAGTTGTAACTGAGTGATTCTAGTTGTAACAGAGTTGGAATTGCATTGGTGCATGAGTTGTGCAAGTTGTAAGTAGTTTAACTCAGTTAAGTGAGTTAAACTCAGTTGTGCTAGTTGTAACTGAACATACACTAGTGAGAGATCAAGTGAATTAATTATTAATTAATTCACAAGTAGTGATCTCACATGCAACTGAAGATTTACTATTGTTAGTTGCATGCATGTTAGATCCAGTGGAGACCCAGTTGAGTTCTAGGTGAAAGGGAAGTAAACTAACAGTTGTGACATTATCTACTTGCACACATGCAAGCACACACACATTGGATGTGCCCATTATACTTACGCGGTCAAGGCAGGAAAGAAGGCATCAATTAAGGGATTGATTTCAGCAGGGATTCCGAGGTGAAGGCAGGTTGTTTGGAGATAGTAAATTGGCTAAGGGATTTGCCAATTTTTGTATGACAGTCTGAGAAAATTAGCTGATGTACTGAGGACTCTTGTGAGAAGAGTTTTGTATGTAATTATTTCATGATCCATGATATAATATACAATAGAAGATAGTGGGGTTTTTTAGCTGTAAGCTTTCCCCAGGAAATTATCCGTGTTGTGTCTGATTGATCTTTCTTCATGCTTATGTAATTGATGATTGTGTTTTTAATTCTACAAAGATTTGTAGAAGCGATTTAGTATTTAACTTTAGCATATTGTTAGATCAGGTGAATCCAAGATATACATGCATATTGTATAATATCTACAAAGCCCTTAGTGTCTACTTGAGCCCATACAAATATTTATGCAATTTGCAGACAAGGGATGAATCTTATATATACCCTTGTTGCTATCCCATGTAAATCTCCTCAAGATCTCCATGAAAAAAATGCACTCTTCACATCCATATGATGACCCTCCAAAAATTGAGCTATTGCAATGGTGATTACAAGTTGAATGAAATCCATCTTTGCAATTGGTGCAAATATATTGTTATACTCTATGCCCTACACTTTTGAGAGCATTTTGCTACAAGTTGTGCTTTTTACTTACTGAAAAGTCCATTTGTTGTCATATTTGTTCAATAAATTCATTGACATTGAACAAGCTTCCTATTAAGAGGTATGGGAACCAACTCACAAGTTTGGTTCATCCTTAGAGACAAAAAAATCCTTATCCTTCGTAGCCTCCCAATATGGATTACTTGTAGCTTCTACATAGGACTATGGAACTATAATAATGACCATGTAATAGTGGATGGACATTAAATAATATATAGCAACAAGTTCTTGTGGAGTACCTTGATATTGTGCATGAATCCTCCATGTTATGGTTCACTAATACCATTCGAACTACCATAATACCTATATATTGATGTACATATTTAAGTATACCTACAACTTCTCTATATCCAAGGTGATCATTTTTCCAAAATCACTCGTAGATAACCTATTGGTATAATTTGGGCCTATAGGTTCACTACCCATAAATTGAGGTCTAAGAAGATAATACAAATCCAATAGGGCACCCTTGATGTTTCTTATATAATTTATAGCATGTCACAAGATATGAATGTTGAGTGCTTGATATTTGATTTCTTGTGTTTCTCCGAGCTTCATTTATGGTTATAGGAAAATAATTAGCACATACATTTATTTTTTATTAAGTTAGTCGATGATTGTTCCCTAAAAATATTAGATTGTGATTCTTGCTTCTACTTCAATTATCTTGTGCATGAGAAATATATTTAACACCCATGTCATCCTTTTTGTCCATTGAAAATGTAGAATTAGAGACAATTAAAACATGCTCTTAGAGATACAATTCTTGAGACAATGAATACAAAATATATTTTCATAATTTGGGTGTATTTTATCATTTCCATTTCTAGGATTGTAAATGGGGAGTATTCCCAATGTTGAATGAGATGTCAATGCTACAAGATTTTATTATGATAAGGTGATGCCTTATAATATGTGGATGTTCCATAAAAGACTAGATTGTGGTGCCTTGATTCTACTACATTTAATTCATTTATATCCTCTCTCATTGATATAATTGCATGGGGAATAGCTTTAGCACGTACTATTGACCATACTTTTTTTCCTTTTGGAGGGTATAATTATAAATGAATACACAATGCTCCTAGAGAGATGTTTTTTGAGATAGTAGAGAGAGAATGTTGTCATAATTTGGATGTATTTTCCATTTTCCACTTTTGACCCTCTATATTGGTAGTATTGAGTCAATCTTGAATGCTACCATTGCCACATACATTTTTTATGATAAATAATAACATAAAATGGATGGAATTTGAAGGCTTGATGACCCATATCAACATGTTAATACACACATTAATAAATAATAAGAGCCAAATGTAGCTAGGGCCTTAAGATGGATTTATAATAGTTTATTATATATGGTTAAGATGGATCTATGTTAATTTATTATTACCAAGCCTTGGATATTTATTCGTTTTCATGCCAAAAAAATATTTCTATCATGTTTTTTGTTTCAAGTGATTGCTAAGAATATATCTTGTATCTATATATTGATGTTTTATCACATAGATTAAATCAACCAAATATTTGTTTTCAATGCTTTGATTTCAATTAAATGAATGATATAAAATTAATGAGAAATAAGGATGATGTTTCTTGAGCTTAGTTGCAAAATATTCTTATTTTCTCTTTCAACTAATACTTGACGAAGCTATTGTTTCAATAAGTTCTCATGTATTTCTTTGAAATGAATTTTCTTTTGAGATTAATCAATAAGATAATAACCCATCCTTAGGGTTAATTA
This sequence comes from Pinus albicaulis, assembly GCA_034641835.2. Lineage (NCBI taxonomy): Eukaryota > Viridiplantae > Streptophyta > Pinopsida > Pinales > Pinaceae > Pinus > Pinus albicaulis. The sequence continues at coordinate 559,330,009 of CM076575.1, read as the reverse complement.
TAGTTCCATTGGAACCCTCTAAAGTTTTCACACTAAGGTTGTTTTGAAACTCTCTCAATTTTTCACACCTAAGTTGGTTTGAAAAATAACTATGACAAGAGTGAAGTAATGGTTTGATGGAAAAAATAGTTCTTTAACAAAATTAAGTTCAAGTATATGGGCTTATTCTTTGTCGACCACATTTTATACTAAATTTCTTTCCTTATGGAGAAATACCCCGATGGGATGGTCCATGCCTTATTTGGAAGTAGGGTTTTATTTCAAAAAGGTAATGTCCCTAGTGTTAAGTAGTTTAAACATGGTGGGACCCACTAATAATCTTTAAAAAAATTCTGAGAAAATCACATTAAGTCTTTTTAGTGTGTTTTCAAAATTCTTTGAAAGAGGATTGATGACTAAAACCTCTTTGACACCCTAATGACTAGAGGATGACATTTTTTTCCCTCTTGAAGGTTTTAAATGCATGTTCATGATCAAGGTAATTTTCAAGTTGGTTTTGAATTGTTCTCAAGAGGTCCAATGGCCTGGAATTTCCCTTCCTCAATGATGACATTGAATTCCATTTTTCCAACAACTTGAATGTAAATATTATTCGGCTTTTTTGTGGTAATTTTTTAAATTATTTCCAAGAAGGGAATTGGCCATGAGTCATTGATGCCCTGACCAAGTGATTGTGGAGCTTAACATGCCTTTGTAACAATGTAGGTTAATACGCCATCATAATATTTTCTAGAGCACCCATATGACTCTAAACTCTTCAATTGTGAATGTCTCTAGAGTAACCCTCAACTCTAGCCAATGAAAAATGATATTAACTTTGAATTTTTCTATTTTTTATATTCATTTTTTTTCTATTAGTGGGAGTTCTATATTCCTTTCAAAGCATGAATGATATCATAAAGGATATGGATGGGGAGGAGGAAAAGGATGAAGGAATGAATGATAGGTGAGGGGTGTAGGGTGAAGTAAGAAGGAATGGAGGAAAGTGGGGATGGGAACTCTAGATATTGCCTAAATGACGAAATATGAGATGGATCATGGGGGATGTGGAAGGGAGGAAATTGGGATTGGGAGCTTTATATCCCACCTAAAGAATGAAGGATGGGGTCGAGGGTAGAAAATGTTGAAGATGAGAAAGATGGGTTTTATGGATACAAAGAAATCTCAAATCAATATGCCATTATATCAATTTTTTTCCATGGATACAAAATAATCTCAATTCTGAATATAAATATTTTTAAAATTTTCATAAAGCTATTATGTAGTAGATAGTATATAAATCTTTGTATGAATTAGATTGTAAAACATTAATGTATATATGTGGAAATTGTAGAGATGAGAAGTAATAAACATTTGGAGCTTATTTATGTTTAAAGTGGAGTAAATTTAGCTATTCATATTCAAAGGAAGCTATATTGGATGGTTACTGATAAGGCATATTTTTGAACATCACATCACTTTAATATAGTAAAATATTTCTCATAGACGTTATATGGAACAATTATAATTGCCATTTATGGAAAACAAATACATAAAAACAATAGAGATAATTTAAAAATAAAATAAAATTAAGGAATACTTGTTTAAATCACTGAAGATGTGGAGACTTTCTTATACCCTTATAAATCTAATCAAACATTATATTAAGATATTTACATAAGTGTAAATCTAAATATAAATAGTAAATGCACCCCAAAAAAAACTCTTAAGGAATAAAAAGTTGGAATTAGGTACACAATTTCTCTCAAGTATAAATACTCATTAATATGGATAAGAACTCCTTGGATATCATTCCAAAATATAAGGCGATGTAAATGAATTTTTTTATTTTTATTTTATGAAAAACCTGCAAGTTATTTGAAACGGTGCTCGTGAATGCCTCAATAAGGCTACACAAGAAACCATTAAAAAAACCGAAAAGATGAAGAAAAAAATCCACAAAGAAAGGTTGTGGAATTGAAATGTTGTTAATTACATAGTTTGATATGATGCAAGGGATGGAGAATAATGGCTGACGACCTCAAATATAATAACTGACTGCACATTTGCTTAACTTAAATCTCTAGTTGAATACTCGAATTTTAAAAGGAAGAGCCAACAAATAACTTGACTTTTATATTGGATCTATTTATTCTCTTTATTTTATTTTTACTAATGTATAATTATTAGTAAATCTCCGTTGGGCTTGTCCTCCTCTCCGTAAAGGGATCATGCCCTCCTCTTTGTAAAGAGATCACGCCCTCCTTTTCGTAAAGGATCACATGGAGATTTGAATCTTATAACTCTAAGTTTTCTCAACATTCACATTATTTTTATTAGTTATTGAATTGTTTTAAGAGGTGTGTCTATTTATTTTGGCAGTAGTTTAAAAAAATCACAAAATAATCTAGAAGTTTTGGTAAGATTATGAAAAATTATGGTAAATATTTTTGAAAATCTCGATTACAGTAGTTAAATTTCAGTATTTTGGGTGCCCTAAGGTTTTTGATGGTGCCTAATCCATTTCCACCATCAAAAATGCAATTCAAACAGGCCAACTACCTGAATTTTTTGAAAAAAAATTTACAACATTCTCGCAAAATATACCGTCCCTACTCGGTAAACAACTCCTTTACTTTGTTGCTGAAATTCACACTAATTTTTTAATAATTGATAGAAAAGACCTAATTTATATGAGTGCATCTCACTTCTTTTCAATGGAGATACAGATGGTGAATAACTGATAGAAAATACCGAGTTTATATGAGTGCATCTCACTTATTTTCAATGGAGATTCAGATGGTGGACTTCAAGACTGAATCGACTGAATCTACCGTCATGACACTGACGAGTTTGGTTAATTGTTGCTTGAATATATTTGTTATGAAAATGATTGAGAAGACAAGCCGGTAAACTGAGGGGCACTAGTTGACTAAACACACTCATCTCTTGCATGCATTCATAGTCTAAACAAAGGTCAATCAATGTGAATCTTCATCATTAGTCGATATGCAGGATACCAATTGAAGATTGTAGAAAAATAATTGATCAACAATGAAATGTGTTATTGACAAGAATTGAAAACTGAAAAGAAGTGGAGAAAAGGATTGCTTTTCTCACTATTACGAATTACTTAAATAATATTACATTGGAAACATAGGCAATAAATGACTGTAGTGTAACTCGAATAAACTAGACTAACTCAAACTGAACTGTGATACTTGGATGGATGGTTTTTACACCTAGCAGATGGTTGGGATTAGATTCTCTAACACTCCCCTTTAATTACAACCACATAAAAATTTAATTAATATACCTGCTGGTCTATTCACTGGTCTATTCACTGGTGCATGTCTTCTATTGTTCCAAACTGTCTAAGCATGTCCTGGACTTCTTCAAAAATTGACTTGTATGTGGGCTACTGCCACATATTGTCTTTTGTATTGTGCTTTTCGTCATCAATCTGCTGCAACATAAGATGAGAATAATATTTTATCTCTTCAAAACTCCAATACTTGAAAATTTCATTGACATGTTTGTCATGCATGTCATCTTCAACATACATATCTACAACTTATGCATAGACCTCATCTAGACATGGTGTTGCAAGCCATGTTTCAAGAAAATTCAATTCTTTTTCATAATCATTTTGTGTACCTGTACACTGGAAACCAATGTTAGAATTAAAACTATGTGCAAAACGACATTGGTTCTGGTCTTTCTGCTCTGCAATGAGAGCTTTCTCTTGTTGTGTTTCCTTATCTGCTTCTTCCTCTGTCTCTGTTTCTACTTTCCCTTTGCAAACTGTCTTTATCTTTGTTTCTGTCTCTGTCTTTTCTTCACTAACCTGTGTTGCTGCAATCAAGTTTTCTTCCACTGACTCAAGTGGGATTATATCACCAAATAACATTATGTCGATATCATGTTTTTTTTGCATCATCTGCAACCAGTCATCATTAGCCAACAATTCTCTTTCAAATTTTACATCAGCAATATCAATCATTAGATTTACCATATGGAAGACTTGCGTGAGTATGAAATCGCGGTAAGTCACCCCCGACTAACGCGCTTCTTTAATCTTCTCACCTGTGTTAATAACGCTTAACGCACTTTCTCCATATCTCTGCTGCGTTAATAACGTTGCTTCTCAATCGATCCGGTGCATTACTCTCGACGCACATAATTAAAAATAAATCTCAGCCTTTTTCTCAAATTGGCTTTCTTCAATTTCTTTAGCCGGTGCCTTCACGGGCTTTGCCTGGCTTTTTCGTTCTTCTTCTGCTTCTTCGCAGGAGGCTTCTTCAACTTTCCTCAAACTTCTGCTGCTCTGTCAAAGAGTCTTATGCAGGCTCGCCTCTCCTCTTTGGTACTCCAACTTGGCTCTGTTGTTGCTCTCAGGGGAGTCTTATGCAAACTAGCTCCGATACCATGACAAGAATTGAAAACTGAAAAGAAGTGGAGCAGAGGATTGCTCTTCTCACTATTACGAATTACTCAAATAATATTACATTGGAAACATCGGCAATAAATGACTGTAGTGTAACTCGACTAAACTGGACTAGCTCAAACTGAACTATGACACTTGGACAGATGGTTTGACACCTAGCAGGTGGTTGGGATTAGATTCTCTAATAGTTATGGGATGTGTGCTCGCACCTCTAAAAGGGAGGTTTCTTGGCTCACATATGTAAATTACATCGAATTTTTTCATTCCATGCATCAAGGAGATTCTAAAAATATTAGAGAGTTTTTGAATTTCTAATTACAATTTATGACGATATTCATTGTATATATAATGCTGCAATGTGTAATTATGGTCGTCAACAAATCAAACTTTAAATAGTGATTGGTGATAATTCAAATTTATTCCTCATCAACCGCTTATGTATTTCATGATCTTAATGGGAGTCAAGTGTGTATTTGAATGAAAATTTATATTAGTAGATAAAACAAGGCAAAATTTTCCTATGCATGTCGATTATAAAGAGAATCGACTAATTCCTTCCATTCCAGATTTACTTCTCTGAAGGATGGAACATATCATGGAATACTTGTGAAAAAATGAGTTGAATTCAACTTGGTGTCATTTGGACCAAAGAAATTGAATTTGAATTGGTGACATTTTGACTACTAGACTTATTAGGCATTCATGAAGAATCTAACTGCTAGTCAAACTATCCAACTCGAGATTGCACAAAGAAAACAATCAACCAAATTGAAAAGAAATTAAGGTTGCCATAACCTATTTATTAAAGGTTTTGGAATTTTTTCCAGTTGAACTTGCCCATAATCTAGCAGGGATGTGTTGGAAACACAACTTTGATTTGTGAACTCGGCACAATTCAACTGTCACACCAATTTTTTAAGGTTTTGAATCCATATATGCAGTAAAAAACCCAATTTAAACAATACAAATCAAGATTTGAAAAAAAAAAATTGTGGAATTCCAAAAAAAACTCCAAAATATGTGATAGTTAGACAAATCCATATAAGATTAATATCCAAATCCACATACTCTAACTAATAAACAAAATAACCTGTTTGAAAGAGTTGAAGAAACAAAAATCATTATGGAGAAATTGACTTAAAGAGACGACGAACTAGATATAGAAGATATATGTCTACTACAGTGAGATTCAACTCAATTTTCATAGAAATTGAAGGTCGACAAGGAAATTCCAGTTAAAGTTATAAGATGATCTAAAATTGGAGGAGAAATTCTCCTTCCTAAGAATTAATCGTCCTCTTACGCTTCACAAGGAAATAAAATGGGTCTTATTGAAAACAAGTTTTATAGTCTCTTCAAGGATAATGAATTAGTTTCCATATGAACTTTAAACAAGAAATGTATCCACATGTAACTCATAAATGAAAACAAGAAGAGATACAAAATGGAATTTGATGACGGAGTTCACTCATCCTGGGCTACATCTCCGGAACTACTAGCACAACTATACCACTCCATAGATTTTAGTGATCAAGAGTACATGAAATTTGTTGACAAAATGAGTGGATTGTTTCCCCTTAAAGGAAACATTCTTCTGCAAATAACTCTCACTCTAAAAATCATGACCACCTATAGTTATTCATGAAACAAACAACATGAAAATTTCTCTCACATCAAGACCTTGTACTCCATCTGAAAATGGGCATAGAATGTAAAACATTTTCACATTGAAGTACTAAAAAGAGCTTTCCTAAAAAAACGTAATGAGAAAAGGAAAACAAGAGTTGCAACATAGATGTCATAGTTGTTGCAGATAACCTATGAAGGTTGGAAAACCCCTACAAGGTCCTCTACATGATCAAAAAACCTTCAAAATTGGTTCAAACCACTGACTATCCCTGACACTCATAATATCAAACTTGCAAATAGTCCTTCCAAAAGTGCTCCAATCAATAAATAAAGACTTCCATAGATTCATAATTCCCAAAATCCCCTATCTGGTCTCTTCTTGGGTTCAAAAAGACTAAAATCCCCTCAAGTTATGGCTCACCCAAGTTTCTTCTGCTATTTGTCCTCCAAATTGGCTCAACATGTAAACTGAGCGACATTTTCGACCTTTAAACCACTCGAGGGGTTTACTTTTATGCCTACACCGGGTGCATTTTGTCGCTTAGTTTAATTGCCCAGTAACCCCTTAGGCACAAAAATAGGGCCACATGGGCATCGTACGACCAAGCGTTGGGCCAAAGATCCACCCCCGCCATCCTTGGCCCATTTCATGTCGGCAAGTGGTTGCATGGGGTGATGTGGATGAGGGTTGGGGATAAACGCCTGCCCCGCTATGCTAGCTCTTGAAATTTTACAGGCAGTTACACGCTAGTATTGTGACCTAGGGCCAACTCTCAAACTCTGCCCCTGTTGGACAAACTCTTTTACATTTCCACCTCTAATTGCACGTAGCGGCCATGGGACTGGGTCTAGGGTCAAGTGCCCTTCCTCGCCCATCGATATTATGTCGTTGGTCACCTATGCACATATAGAACCTGGGGCTAGGGCATATAGCCCCATCCTCTCTGCCAGCACCTCTCTGGTATGTGCTCAGTCCCGTGGACTAGTGCAATGACGAGGGGCTAGTCCCCCAATCCTATGCTCTGTCTGTGACTCTTGCAGGGTCATATGGTTGTGAACATGACTAGGGGTTGGGGCTAGTCCCCAAGCCCTCACTCTGACTTCGCTCGTCGACGGTCCCATGGAGGTGGACATGATCGGGGGTTGAGGTTCACCTTCTGGCCCCTTCCCGTAACGCGCCATAGATATGACTTTAAATCAATGTGGAAGACACTATGGTTAAGAACCAATGTCATAGACCAACAGTAAAGAAGATAGTCTGTGGGAAGTAGGTCACATGGTTGACCCCCGATGAGGCCTTTTGACACTTAAAAAAAATTTGACCAATGTGGAGGTGCCACCAATTGGGCCACCTGCTAGCTTCCCATTGGGCCACCATAAATCTCATCGACTAATCAAATTTTGACAACCTGAACCTGTACAATCACGAAACTTTCCAATTTGTGATTGGTCTTGTTAGGGTCCTATAATAATAGGATTCATAATTTTGAATTAACTATAGTTAGTCTTGTAATATGTACATACTTTTCTTTTTGCAAATTGTTTTCCCATATTAAAAATAAAAAATGTAAAGAGGGTAAGTCCTAAAAGAAATATCAAATGACTGAAATAAAAATGTCAAAAAAGAATATAAAAAATGAACCCCAACAAAAAAAAGAGATAAAATAGATCATGAAAGTGATGCAAATTCAAATGCCACTACCTTTTACTTTACTTTGCAAAATAAGATTGTGCGCAGCTTGTCAAAAATGCCACAGTCCATGAAGGTCAAACTGCTTAATCTTGATCTTTCATGTTTTAAATTTTTATGCTGATAGATAGAGAATAAAGATCTAGCCAATCTATTTAATATTGGCAGAACAGTAATTAGGTAGAGAATCATAAATGAGCTCAACAGTTTAATCTGAGCCATTGAAAGTAATAGGGTTAGAATTAGATAGTTTGTTGTTAAAATAAAAATAAAAAGGGTCTGCAAGCTTAAATGCACCCAAATAAATGAAGAAAAAATGTTAGGGTTGATGATGGGTAGGCAGAAGCAGTTTTCACAAGGTATGGATAGCAGAAATTGATCATTTCATATTTACTAACTCCCTTCCAAACTCATTCCCCTTATAAAAATACCCCTTCCCCTTCATATTTACCTTTCCCCATTACATAACACATTTTTCCTTATAAAAATCCCTTTCCTTAGTTAAAAAGCATATTATCTTTGGAAAAGTAAAATTCCCTTTACCAATTTCCCTTTTTTCAAAATACCCCCTAAAATACACTTATCCTAAGTCTAAAGGTTAAATGATACTTTGGGTCCCAAATTGAAAAATTCTTCCCGATATCAGTTTTTACATTAAACTTAGTGTATTTAATCCTGCATCATATTCATTTAACCCCCCCCCCCCACATTCATTTTAACCCCTTTTTTAACATTAATATATTAGCTCCACTATATACACATTTAACCCGTACTTAATTAATTCCTGCATATATATATTATCCCGAATTCCTTATCTTATTATAGCATATAGTTTATTAAAACCCCACTTTATAAAATCCCGACCCACTTATAAACTATGATAAACCCGACCATTGTATATTCCTAAACTTTGTATATGATAACTCATCGCATAACTTAACAGGGGCCCCACGCCTATCAAATCCTTGACAGGTCCCTCCCATTCGCCCAGTCGTCAGATCAAGAACCATTAGATCTGACGACCAATAGCTCCTATTGCACGCCCAAAAGCCCAATCTTTAACAACTCCGAGACCTTGTGAAATGAGTTGTTTTCGCGGCCGCGCTCCCTACTACATGGCAGTATTTGATTGCATCACATCCTCCAAAATAATACCACCCACCCACTTTTTTCATTGCAAAAACCACTCAGCGGTATTCCGACCATTATGAAAACAATCATGCCTTTTGGATTTGACCCCGTGCATTAATGTTTAAATCAATACTGGTTAAAAACACATAAGGCCGCCCTTTGCAACATTTTTTCACCATTTTCTGTTACATTTTGCGGAGAATAATACTCTCAACCTATTTTAAAGAAAAGATTACTCTGCCGACCTATTATTTATACTTTTCACACCAAAATTCAACACTCCTCGCTGCTAAAGACAATGCAGAACCGATTTGAAGCAATATGAAGACTCAGAAAGCCTGTGTTGCATCCAGAACCTCCTCTACAAGCATAAAATTACCCATTCCAAGTATTCCTCAGTGCAAAGACCTTCTCCTAAAGCAAATAAAGTAAACTATCAGTTAATTGAACCTGCTAGGAATTTTGCAGACCACAGAAAAGCTAGTATTGCCTCTAAACCTTTTCTCCATACCCAATTCATCTTTTCACAAGTATTCCTGAGGTCCTAAGTTTATTTCTTGATCACAAAGAGTAATTATTTGATCAATTGAAGCATTGTAGACTAGAGGAAAAGCCATTGTTTCATCCTAAACCCTTCTGGAGACTGTAATAATTTTTCAAAGGTGCTCCTAAAGGCCTAATACTGTTTTCTAAGCCAAAAAAGTAAATTAATTGAATAAAATCAAATAAACAATGGCTTCCCAAGGTATTTTAATAGCCAATCCCATGCAACCTCCAGTTTTGGATGTAGAACACACTCCCTTAGCAGAGAGAGATTCTAAAATTAGTGACCCTGTCACTGAGTTTAACCTCCTTAAGCTCAATTGCTGGAGCCATGATAAATCAATTGACCAAGCTGATGATTTTTTCCTTTGGGAGTCTAATTTTCCCAAATATATTGTCCCACATACCTTCCAATGTCCAGAGGTCATCAGACTTTGTCAAAATCTGTATTTACCTGATCAAAGAGCCATTTTACCCCCTATAAAAGAAACCTTATTCACCATTACAGCTGAATCAATAAACCAAATGCTACAAATTCAACCTAGGCCTGATGAAACCCCTATGTCTATTGAGACCCTTACTCAGTTATATCTAAGTCTAGACTTCCCCAAGAGGTTCAAGATATTCCAAGCATTCATTCCCTCATCAGTAGAGACTCCCAAGACCAACCCTCCTTATCCAGCAGCTATATTCTCTTAAAAAACTAGGCATATTATTAGCATGTTGTTTTTTATTCTGGGTTATTTCACTGATGGACATGTTGATGCTTCATTCTTAGGGTTTCTGTCTATTTTGTCCCCTGGTCAGCCTCCTAGTACCATATTCAATTTTTCACAGTACCTCTCTGATACCATTCTTGAACAAGTAATCAAAGTACCTGAAGAAGGTGTCTTCAAGTATTCATTTGTTCTATCTCACATGTTTCTATACTTTCAACCTGAAATATTTGCTATCAACCTTCAGAAACTAGATGTTGAAGGTAATCCTCAGTCAGTTATATTTTGGACTTCATTAATCAAGAAAGATTCAACAGAGTTCACATACACAGAATTCATTGACTCATTCATCGATGCAATTGTCAACATGTTGAAAATCAATAGTTAACCAAGAGTTAGTGATGATATAAAATGGTCCTGAAGTTATCAGAACACAGTAAGACAAGATATTGGCACCTTTATTAGAACTACACAGAGATTAGGGTATATGGATCTAATCTCTTTCCACATAAGTTGCCCAAATACCTCCCAATGAGGTTATTTGCACTTGAATATATCAGGCAGATCCTTCACTCCGATGAAGTAAATTTCCTATCAGCCAAAAAGAAGACACAGTTTAAGATAAAGAATTATATTGGTCCTTTTATTTGCAACAATAGAGGTTCAGGTCAACAAGAAGAAAAATATTTGCATGAATTTAAGTTTAGTCAAAGTTTCCAATGGTATTATGATCATTTAGGAGTCATAAGAAAGTTAAGAGTCGGATGTAAATTAACTCCTTATGTACATGAATCCAAGCCAGACATTGAGAAATACTCCAATCCGTCTGAATGGTTGGAGAACACTTTTAAAGAGGCAAAGAAGAAAGGTGATACTAGTTCCATTTTGCAGACTCTAGCCCCATAGGATAGGAACTCTAAAAGAGTTAGAGAATAAGGATCATATTCAGCTAAAACTACCACTAAAACTAAATTTAAACTGATGTATAGGAAGAAGCCCAAGTAAAATTATGTAACTGAACAAGTGGAAACTATTGAGATCATTGACATAGATATAGTGGTAAAAGACAATGCTCCTCCAATAGTTTTAGAGGAAACTCACCAGCCTTCAACATCTAACACTCAGATTATTCAGAAGCAACATAGTGTTGAAGTGTCTTCATCCAGAAAACCAGCGGATAAAGAGCAGGATATCATGCAAAAGTATAAAGAGATCAAGATCAGGAATGAGGCATTAAAGTCTTATACATATACCCAATACTAGAAGCAGTCACCTAGTAACCAAAGCATATTGGTTTCTGCATTTGACTACAAGAACAGGAACATGTAGATTACCTTCCTACAACCAACAGTGAAACATCCTAAGTCATCAACAGATTATAAAAATACATCCTATGAAGTTCAAGCAAAATATCTTCATCCTATAGACCAGATAGAATTTCACAAGCAAGCTGGTGAAATGTTGTATTCTACCATGACAAACAAAGCCATGAGTGTACAGAGGCTAAAAAATACTTTAGAGAACATTAGAGGTCAGCTAAAGCTAGAAAACGCATCCTCACAGGCTAAATATAACATAGTTAAACCACTGGAAGATTTGGTTATTGAAGTAGGATATGCTCCCAAGAATGTTAAAGTTGCAGAAGAAATCATAAAGAAAAAGAATGCAAACATTGTTGCATTGAAGAAGTAGCTCAAATTTCCTCCTACTGAGCATCCATAGGCCAAATAAGTATTACAGGATGCAAGCCAAAAAGATGAGATGATGAACCTCATTCTTCAGTTGACTGCCCAATTGAAAGAAATGGAAAATTAAATGGATAAGTTAGTACAAGAGAAAAAGGCTAGCTCAGAAGCAATCCCTATCACTGTTATTCCTACAATCACTTCAAATGTTCCTTCTACCTTAGTAGAATCATTGGCCCCAGCAATTCCAATAGCTACAACACTTCCTATTACATCTGCAACTACTTCAGCAATAGAATCATCTACAGTAACAACACAACCTAGTGATGAAGCAGGAAAACTAGTTAAAGAAATGCAGGAAATGACCATCCAGACTAATGAAATAAATAGACTTAAAGAACAGTTGAAAAGTCTAGAGGATGAGAAGAAACTAGTACATATTATGTAAAAGAATGAAATACATAAGACAAATAGATTAACGAAGAAATTTTAGAAGTTAGAGAAAGAGTTGACATTGAAAGAACCACTTGCTCAAGCCAAGCAGCAACTGTGGGCCAATATCATTGAATCTATCAATGATATTTGGCCATCCATTCAGGTTATTTATGAGCAGAAATATCTTATCAAAGTAGCAAGCGAAGCCATCCAGAAAATCAAAGAAGAAATTGGTAAGAAGCCAGAAGAGGCTAATGAAATCATTAAGTTTCTTAATTCCAAGAATAAGCAAGAATTAGAGGAAATTGGCATTGGTGATAGAACAGAAACAATTCTTGAAGTTAGAAATGTAATTTCTAAGAGAAAATTAATGGTTCATCTAGAAGAAAAATGTCAAAACATGGATATTTCCATAACCAGATTCATGATGAAATTTGACATTCTGAGACAGAAAGGCCTTCCAAATCCTCTGGTTATTAATGATAGATTGATGAAACAAGAGGATTATGATAAGAAAATCATAGAAGTGGCAAAGTAACAAGCCAACAATTTAGCTATGCAAGGAATTCCAACAAGGAACGTACTCTATAAGAGTTTTGAGAACATCTTTCACCTACAGCATGAGGTAAAACATTTATTCATTAATAAGCCTACTTTTGCAAAGTATACAGAGGTTGATGAGATATTCAGAAGAATTGTAAAGATTAAATTAACAGAAGCAGGAGATTGGGAGAAGTTAACTGATTTACTATGAAAGTGAAAAGGTAAAAAGAGCAGTCAGTTTAAAGTTAAAAAAAGAAGTCAAAGGTCAAAGAGTATCATAGTTTAACGAGTATCAAAGTTTAAAGTGTATCCGATGAAAGTCAGATGGTTAACGTCAAAACATAAATGATAAATCAGAGTGAAATCAGCCAACGTAAAGGACACTCAAACAACCTAAAAGACAACCTTCATTGAGCAAACAGTCAAAGACAAATCAAAAAAAGATCAAAGACAGCAAACAACAAAATCAATAAAATCAGGGACAACTTGCATTAGTTAGATAATTGTCTCTATCTTCTTGCAAGAAGATATTTATTTTTCCTTGAATAATTCCTAAGTCAGTATAGGATATTTTATATTACATTTTTGTATAAATACTTCACAATTCAAAGTATTGTGTGTGGATTGTGGATTGTTAAACATTTCTATAGATGTACTGATTTGAACCAGAGGGTTCTTTGTACCGTTTTCAAGTCAAAAGACTGGATTGAGCAATAAAGGCATTATATTAGAGGATTCATGTGTTGGGCCACTTCAGTGAAGTTCTCTCAATTGTTCTTTGTTATTATCTGAAGTTTTCACATACTTGCATGTTTTCTAAATCTAAATGTATAACATGAATATTATTTCAGAATATTTTTAAAAACACTCTGTCTTGAAATGTTATGTCATTTTCATGTTTTCTACTGATATCCAGATTAGGGTATCCTTAATTTCTTTCGAGTTTCGATTGACCTATGTCATTTCCCTCATTATCCGAATCTGAGAACCCTTAATTTCTCTTTGATCTCGATTGAAACCATTTCACCATCAGCCTAAAGATCTGAATCAGCTCAGCTACCTTGCCCTGTGAACACTTCCCTTTAGAACCTTGATTCTGCTCTGACTGCTTGACACATTGACTCCATTAGCCCAATGGAATACATACCTACATCTATCCATCTGAATCAGTGATTCCACCACCAAACCAAACCCAAAATCAAAACCCTATCAATCTTACATAACTAACCAAAAATCAACTAAAATCAACAAAGATAAATCATATAGAGAGAGCCCTCTCTGAGCATTAGGAAAGGCTCGATCCTAAGCTTAAAAGTAGGTTTGTGGTTACCTCTAATATTCTTTAAACCAAAAATATTTACAACCCTAAGAATTATTAGAGTGATAACAAGTCCCGTACGCCTAGTTGAATTGTTGACATCATCATGACATCAGGAGTATGCACTGCCCAGTCAGCAACCCAGTCAACCTACCTACAAATTTTTTGATGTCGGTCAAAAGATTGAGAACATCATAACTTTGTCATTAGATATCGGATTGAGGCGATTCAAGTGTCGTTGGAGTAAAAGAAATGAACACTATGACTTCACATCAGTTTCTAAAGATGTTGGGCACTTTCATTTTTGAGCAAAATTTTTATCTTCTAATCATACCTCCCCACTAAGAAATTTTGGACTCCCAAAGTTTATATTCTCCTAAAAAACAAAATGAGGAAAAAACTCATAAAATTTCCCAATATCAATCCTTTATGTTATGTTTTAACTGGTGCATTCAAGCTCCATTGAAGGCACTCCACCTATCCTCTATGTGAAGTCCTTACCTTCCGGTCAAGAATCGAGCCACAATTCTTATAACCATGTAGGAACAAAAAGATCCATGGATGGAATATGAACATTCTCTCCAAACCATGTTTCATGGCTCAAAAAATTTCATCTTGAAGTCCCTCTTTGTTGAATACAAACTTGACTTTCCATCTTGGAAATCAGAAGCAACTCAATTCTTTCCATGCACTAATTCAAACTTTTCTTTACTATCCTCAAATTGCACTTGTACACTGAGATACTCTGGCTGCAATGATCCAATGACAAATTTGGATTTGTCCACAAAAACGTAGTAATTTATGTACAATATTTATGGAATATTTCATTCACAACAAGCTTCATCTTGAAACACTTGTATCAGTGAGTACATGACGCAACTGTAGAAATATTGGATTAAATACACATGTTCATCAACACAACATGAAATGTCAATAAAAAACATATGTGTTGTAAATAAGTTATTATTCTTGTTTGACTTTACAAAATACCTAAAACAAGGAATGAACAACAAGTATTTACAATTTACAAAGCAACAAACTATACAAAATAGTCTACCCAATCTTTGCCTCTCCTAGGCTTATGGGTTCTCTTTAGAAAAAAAATTCATTTTTTTCTATTCTTCAACTTTCTGCAAGCAAAAAAAAAAAATTGTTTATAATTTCATTTTGCGATAAAAATAAAAGTTGTCGGAAATTTTATTAGCTTTCTACCACTTATTTTTTGGAATTTTTTTATATACATTTGATATGTCAACTTAGTGTTTCTTTGAGTGTGTGTTTTTTAACAATCAAACTATTCATAAGAAGTCATGTTAATACGCGTTGGTGTATTCTTTGAAACTTTGTGTTTTTGAGAAACAAAATGTGTTACAACAGTCTAGACAGAGTCTACTTCAGTTTCATTATATTTACAAAACCAACTAATGCATATCATAATTACTATAATTTTTTGAACTGATCCAATATGAAAAAACTGCATATTTTGAATATGTTTCGCGACGCACGAAATTTCTCAACATATAACTTATAAACTAAAAATCTAAAAACTACCCATTATAGAGAACAGACCAATGTAATGCACCATAATTTTTTCAATTTTTTTTACAGTGTGTTTTGGAAGATACAAAATATTGTTTTCATTAAATCATAATGACCTTCAGAAATTGTTTGCACCCGTTTTATTACAAAATTAATTAAAATTAGTAAATATTTGTGAAATTCCATAAAGTTGTATTTCCTGAAAGTAGATTGAATTCTGAAAATGCTTGTCTTGGAATGTTTCATGGACTTTAATCAGTCCAAAGTTGAAGATATGTATTCAGAGCTTGGCTTTGCTTAACTACAGACGTGTTAGTTCGGTCAAACTTTTAAAAAAGTTTGGTCGATTTGTTTTTGCGTCGACGGCCCGTAAATTCTAACAACACAAAAGTTCAGCCAAACATTTACTTGACTTTCCGTTGGCTAGAAAATACAACAAAGCCCCTCCAAAAAAATAATTTTGTGACAATATAAATTGACATAAAAGCATTCATTATTTTCGCATAATTTCGCACATTTCTTCATTTGGTCTAATTTTGCAAATGATTCTTTTGGGTTTAAGGACTTTTCTTGGAGGTACATTCAAAGGATATTTTTGCAAAGGATTGTTTTGAGTTTAAGGAATTTTCTTGGAGGTACATTCAAAGGACATTTTTGCAAAGGATTGTTTCGGGTTTAAGGACTTTTTTTTAGGTACATTCAAAGGACATTTCTTGGAGGTATGTGATACATTTTTTGCATGTTTTTTGGGCTTCATCTTTTTTTAAGGTATTTTGTTTTTTAGAGGTTTTGGGCTTAATTTTCATTGTTTTTTTTTAAGGTATTTTGTTTTTAGAAGTTTTGGGCTTAATTTTCATTGTTTTTTTTTTAAGTATTTTGTTTTTAGAAGTTTTGGGCTTAATTTTCAAAGGACATTTTTTTGGATGTATTTTGTTTTTAGAGGTTTTTGGGCTTAATTTCCAAAATACATTTTTTGGTTTTAAGGTATTTTGTTTTTAGAAGTTTTCGGCTTAATTTTCATTGTTTTTAGAGGTTTTGGGCTTAATTTTCAAATGACATTTTTTTGGATGTTTTTTGTTTTAATAGGTTTTTGGGCTTAATTTCCAAAAGACATTTTTTGGACTTAATTTCGAAAGGACTCTTTTTAGGCTTAAGATTCAAAGGACATTTTTTGGAGGCATTTTTTAAAGTGATATTTTTTAGAGGCTTTTTTGAAGTATTTTTTATAGTGGCATTTTTTAAGAAGTTGGAATTAATTTTCAATGGAAATTTTTTGGAGATATTTTTTTAAGTGACATTTTTTTAGAGTACGTGTTTTGGGTTGAATTAAATCGTTTATAATGATTTTTTAAAATGAGTTTTTGTCTAACTTTTTAAATGAATTTTTTTTCTAGGACTTGGAAGGAAATATTTTGAGCTTCATTTCATTTTTATAAGACATTTTTTTCTCGGATTTTTTAAAGTAAGTGTTTTGGACTGAAGTATGTATTTTTTGCAAAATTTTTAAAATGAGTTTTTTTTTTTTAATTATATCTTTTGAGGTGTTTTTGTTTTGAGTTTTTTTCTAAATTTTTGAAGGAAATTTTTTGAACTTCTCACTCTATTATCATGGGAAATCGAAGGAATTACGCAAGAAAATATTATCAAACAAGAGACCCTGAGGAACGTAGACAACAGGGGACAGAAACTCGCAAAAGAAAGAGAGAAGCACTCTCAAATATTGAAAGGGAAAATCAACCTCAACTAGAAGTTGAAGCAGGTATGTAAATGTAAATATTATGAATTTGATATTTAAAATTTTCCTAGTGTAAAATGTGAAGCTTAATTTTTATTTGTTGAACTAATTTGAAAAATATTTTGCAATGTAAACAGAGAGAGATATTCCTCAAAACATTGATGATGAGATACAAAATTTTGAAAGAGAAAGTGAAAGAGATATTGAACCAATGATTGAAGATGGTGAAAATGTTGAAAGAAATTCAAATGAAGAAATTGAATCACAAGGTATGTACACATATATATATCTCTATGTGTGTGTGTGTGTGTTTTGAACACATCCGCGTATTACTAAAATTATACATATTTATTAATTTAGTTATTTATTAAATATGTAAAAATATTATGTACTATTCATTCGAATATGTACAGATGAAATCAATGTTGATGATGAGATGTTAGAAAATGTTGACAGTCACACATATGGAGATAAAAGAGTTGAACATGTTATACGATATCGTGTTAAACACTTTTTTGATATGTACTTCATAAAGGAAAATGTGACAGTTCAAGCCCAGAAGTTGAAAGGTCTCCTATGATTAAGGAAATTAAAAGAAGCTACGACTTTATTGGGTATTCGAAAATCAACAAGATAAAAAAATGAAGGAAAATGTGATACAAAATATAAATAGTGCTATAAATAAAATTAGAAGATCTAGACAGAAAATGTTTTAGTTATACATAGAGCAATACATATGGCATTGGTTTCATCAAGTAATAAAGAGAATCACTTAGTAAAATCTATGGCACGAGCATTAGGAACCTCACGAAAAACTTTGCACAAACATCATAAATTTCGGTTGCAAATAGATGTAAACGATGAACTCGCTTCTTGGAGAGTTATTTGTAGGCAACCATACAAATATAGACTTGGAGAAAATGTTAAGAAAATAATATATGAATATTGGAAGAAAAATTCATGTGTTTCACCAAATACAAGGGATGTGATGTGAAGAAGAATAGCACAAAATCAGTATGAAGAACATGAAAAAAATTTCTTGGACACCACTCAAATAGAATTTTTCAACAAGTTCAAATAAGAAAATCATGAAATTCATGTCTCAATCGGTGCTTTTGTTCAACAAAAACCATGGTATGTAAAACCTATCACCGTACACAACACTTGTTGTTGTCGTTATCATGTGGAATTTCAGTTACATTATGACACATTCCTTAATTTTGGTAGAACATTTTGGAAAGATTCACCTCCTCCTTCCACTATCCATGATTTAATAGCTCAAATTCTATGTGGAAGAGTAAGCCATGAATTATTTTGCAAAAATAAATGTGTTGGTGGTCAAAAATATGATGATTATGGAAATTTGACTAAATTTCAAAACAAATATGGTAACAATATAAATGATCCATCATTGTCCAACATGAAAGTGAAATGGAAGAGATATGAATATATCCATACATCGATTCAAGGTTCAAGTAGTGCTAAAAGAATTGAATTACAAGAAGGAAAGACAAAGAAGGAAATAGAGCAATTTATATCTTGAAAGCAGGTGGTGCCAACCTAGAAATTCGAAGCCAAGGTTGAACAAGAATTACCCAACAAGACTCTGCCAAGACCCTGCAGAGAACCAGATGCAGATGTAGGCCCGAAACACAAACACAGTAGACGTATACGAAACACGAACACATCAGACGCTGATGCTAATAAGCCTGAAACCCATTAACGGGTCCGGGCTAGTGCATTTATAAACTAAATTTCAGCCAAACTTATGTTGTTGATTTTCCCATCTCCAACCAAAAATATGTGTGCCCGCATCGTCAGTACGTCGTCAATGTAAACGACAGAATGAGTTCTGCCGAACTAATTTTGAAAGTCTGGCCGAACTCTATAACAACTCGGCCAAAATTTTATAAAAGTTCAGCCAAATTTTTTAGAAAAAGAGTTTTCGGCCCCTAATTCTCACAAAAGTGTAACCCAACTTCATGGGTTTACCCTACATCTATTCTGCTTTGAAGGCTACCTTAGGAACTATACCAGTATCCTCTTTGCCACTTGTCGCTTTCCTTGCAATGGAATGCATGACCTCTTTATCCTTTTTGGGACGAAGTTCTAGATGAAGTTTCCAAAACTTTTCATTCCCATGCCCTTTCATGTTACAATGGGTAAAAATTTACTTTTGATTTCTCATCGACAAGGAAATATTCAAACTTAAGGGGGGTTCTTCACATTTTATGCTAAGAATTTGGTCCATTATTTTTACCATCACTTTGCGTTTCTCACAATCAGCCACACAATGGCCAATTGTATCACAAAATGTGAAAGAATACATGCCCCACAAATAATCGAAGTTACAAACATTTGGAAAATTCCCATGACATTTATACCTATCTCTTAGGTTGTAACTTTGATGATGAGGACTGGACAATGACATGCAAATTCCTTTAAAATATTCATCTCTCTTGGGAGACAAATTTCCATTATCACTACAATCAACCATGCAATGGTCAATTGTATCAAAAAATGTGCATGGATACATGTCCCATAAATAATCAAAATTACCAACCTTTGGAAAATTCCTATGACGTTTATACGTGTCCCTTGGGTTGTAACTTTAACGATGAGTATTGGACGATGACATGCAAAGTCCTTTAAAATATTCATTTCCCTTGGGAGACAAATTTCCATTATCACTACCATATTTCTCTGACATATCATCATCTGATGATTTCTTTGCCTCAAAAAGTTTAAAACATTCTCCAAACTCTCTATTACCATAACCCATTCCTTTACATCTTGGTCTCTCCTTCACCTTGATATGATTAGTGATGCCTTGGACATTTATTCTGAGGCCTCCTCCTTTATAACCCATCCAAGCTATAAGTTGCGTACCAATGCCTTTAGTATCATGTTCAAAGGCTGCAAAAGATGTGTTATTAACATAAACTAAAGGATTTGAACTAGAGATTTTGATTACCTCCTTGGATTTTCCACCAATATTTTCCTCTTTAGATGATGATGATGGATTTGAAGATGACTCAAGCAACCTACTTTTACAAACATGCACATAAGGAGAATCTTTGAGATGTTGAAAAAACTCATAAGCATCATTCTCCATGCAGGGTCCATATCATGTGTTTCTACCATGCCCACATATTGGATTCATCTTGGAGGAATTCTTCGCTACTTCTGTAGTGGAACTCTCACCAAATTGTTCCTCAAGCACATAACACAACTGAATGCACTTATGTATCTTCTCCTCTTCAGCAACTTCAAGAATTCTCCTCAATTCAACATTCTCAATTCGAAGAGACAAGTTCATATTCTCTAGCTCTTAGATACTTTCAAGCTTCTTGTCCATAAATGCAACTTGGTCAGAACCATCTCTAATAGAAAATGATATAAAATTGGAGGAGAACTTATCCTTCCTAAAAATGGACCATCCTCTGACACTTTGAAAGAAAATAAAATGGGTCATGGATAAATTGAAGAAAAATTTGAAGAAACAAAAATCACCATGGAGAAATTGACCTGAAGAGACGACGAACTAGATATAGAAGATATATATCTACTATAGTGAGATTCAACTCGATTGTCATAGAAATTGAAGTTCGACAAGGAAAGTCCAATTAAAGTTATCAGATGATTTGAAATTGGAGGAGAACTTCTCCTTCCTAAAAAATTGACCGTCCTCTAATGCTCCACAAGGAAATAAAAGGGGTCTTACTGAAAACAAGTTTTATAGTATCTTTAAGGATAATGTATTAGATTCCATATGAACTTTAAACAAGAAATGTATCCACATGTAACTCATAAAGGAAAAAAAGAAGAGAGACAAAATAGAATTTGATGACGGAGTTCACCCCTCCTAGGCTACATCTCTGGGACCACTAACACAACTATACCACTCCATAGATTTCAGCGATCAAGGGTACATGAACTTTGTTGAAAAAATGAGTGGATTTTTTCCCCTTAAAGGAAACATTCTTCTAAAAATAACTCTCACTCTAAAAATCATGACCACCTACAGTTGGTCATGAAACAATCAACATGAAAATTTCTCTCACATCAAGACCTTGTACTCCACCTGAAAATGAGCATAAACTGTACGAAATTTCCATATTAAAGTACTAAAAAGAGCTTTCCTAAAAAAAACGTAGTGAGAAAAGGCAAAAAAGAGTTTCACCATAGATGTCACAGTTGTTGTAGATAACATATGAAGGCTGGAAAACCCATACAAGGTCCTCTTCATGCTCAGAAAGCCTTCAAAACTTCTTCAAACCACTGGTTGCCCCTCACACTCGTAGACTCAAACCTACAAATATTCCTTCCAGAAGTGCTCCAATGACTAAATATAGGCTTCCATTAGATTAATAATTCCCAAAAACCCCTATCTCGGCTCTTTTTGGGCTCAAAAAGACTAAAAACCCCTCCAAATTGGCTCAACCTACAAATTGAGTGACATTTTCGCCCTTTAAACCACTCGAGAGGTGATAATTATACCTACACCGGGTGCGTTTTGTTGCCTAATTTAATTTCCCAATAACCCCTTAGGCGCAAAAATAGGGACATATAGCCGCCATATGGCTAAGGGTTGGGCCAATGGTCTGCCCCCTCCATCCCTAACACCTTTCCCATCGGCAGGTGGTTGCATAGGGTGATGTAGTTGAGGGCTGGGGATAGTCATCCACCCCCGCTATGCTAGAAACCAAATTTTCACAGGTGGTTACATGTCGGTATCGCGACCTGGGGCCAACCCTCAATCTCTGCCCCCATTAGACAAGACCTTTTACATTTCCACCTCTGGTTATAGGTAGTAGCTATGGGACCAAGTCTAGGCTCAAGTGCACTTCCCCGCCCATCGAATTATGTTGTTGGTAACCTATGCACAAATAGAACCTAGGGCTAGGACTTATAGCCCCACTCTCTAGGCAAATAGCTCTCTGGTATGTGCTCAGTATATTGGACTAGTGTGATGACCAGGGGCTAGTCCCCCAATCCTCCACTTCTTTTGTGACTGTGCCAGGGTCGTATTGTTGTGAACATGACCAAGGGTTGTGGCTGGTCCTCAATCCCTCACTCTAACTTCAATCTTTGACGGTCCCTTGGAGGTGGACATGACCGGGGGTCGGGGTTCACCTTCTAGCACCTTCCCCCAATTCGCCATAGATATTACTTTAAATAAATATGGAAGACACTATGGTTAAGAACCAACATCATAACCCAATAGTAAAGCACATAGTCTATGGGAAGTAGGTCACATGGTCAATACTGGTCGAGGCCTTCTAACACTTTAAAAAAAATTACCAAAAAAAATTTGACCAATGTGGAGGCGCCACGTGATGGCCTCCAGTTGGGCCACGTGCTAGCTTCCCATTGGGCCACCAAAAATCTCATCAACTAATAAAATTTTTACAACTTGAACCTATACAATCACGACACTTGCCAAGTTATGATTGGTCCTGTATTCCCAGTTGTAATGTTGACATCATCATGACACCAGGAGTACGCATTACCTAGTTAATAACCCAGCCAACCTGCCTACCAAATTTTTAATGTCGATCAAAAACTTCAGAACATCATAAATTTTTCATACAACATCAGATTGAGGCGATTCAAGTGTCGCTAGAATCAAAACAACGAACACTACAAGTTGACGTTAATTTCTAAATATTTTGGGCACTTTCATTTTGAGCAAAATTTTTATCTTCGGATCATACCTCCCCACTAAGAAATTTTGGACTCCAAAATTTTATATTCTCCTAACAAACAAAATGAGGAAAAAACTCATAAAATTTCCCAATCTCAATCCTTTATGTTCTGTTTTAATTGGTGCCTTCAAGCTCCAATCAAGGCACTCCACCTATCCTATGCGTGAATTCCTTACCTTCCTCACAAGAATCGAGCCACAATTCTTATAACCGTGCAGGAACAAAAACATCCATGGATGGAATATGAACATTCTCTCCAAACCATGTTTCATGGCTCAAACAATTTCATCTTTGGAAGTCCCTCTTTGTTGAATAAAAACTTGAATTTTCATCTTGGAAATCAAAAGCAACTCAATGCTTGTCATGCACTGATTCAAACTTTGCTTCACTATCCTCAAACTAAAATTGTACAATAAGGTACTCTAGCTTCGATGATTCAATGACACATTTGGATTTATCCACAAAACATAGTCATTTATGTACAATATTTATCAAATATTGCATTCACAACGAGAATCATCTTGAAACACTTGTATAAGTGAGTACATGACACAATTTTAGACATATTGGATGACATACACATGTTCATCCCAAAAGTACTCAAACA
The DNA here is from genome assembly GCA_034641835.2 of Pinus albicaulis. Taxonomy (NCBI): domain Eukaryota; kingdom Viridiplantae; phylum Streptophyta; class Pinopsida; order Pinales; family Pinaceae; genus Pinus; species Pinus albicaulis. Next base: position 559,306,304 of record CM076575.1, on the reverse strand, counting down.
TCTGGACTCATAAACAAGCCAACACAAAATGAAATGTCAATGAAAAACATATGTGCTGTAAATAAGTGATTATTATTGCTTCACTTTACAAAATACCCAAAACATGTAATGAACAACAAGTATTTACAATTTACAAAGCAACAAAATATACAAAACAGTCTACCCAATCTTTCCCTCTCCTAGGCTTATGGGTTCTCTTTCTACATATTTTCTTCTTTGAAGGCTACCTTAGGAACTATACCAGTATCCTCTTTGCCACCTGTCACTTTCCTTGCAATGGAATGCATGACCTCGTTATCCTTCTTGGGGCGAAGTTCTGGATGAAGTTTCCTACACCTTTCATTCCCATTCCCATTCATGTTATAATGGGTACAAAAATACTTTCACTTGCTCATCGACAAGGAAGTATTCAAACTTAAGGGGGATTCTTCATGCTTTATGCCAAGAATTTGGTCCATTATTTTGACCATCACTTTGCGTTTCTCACAATCAGCCACGGAATGGTCAACTATATCACAAAATGTGCAAGGATACATGTCCCACAAATAATCAAAATCACCAACATTTGGAAAATTCCCATGACATTTATACATGTCCCTTGGGTTGTAACTTTGATGATGAGGACTAGACAATGACAAGAAAATTCCTTTAAACTATTCATCTCTCTTGGGAGACAAATTTCCATTATCACTACCATCTTTGTCTGACATATCATCATCTGATGATTTCTTTACCTAAAAAGGTTTAGAAAATTCTCCAAACTCTCTATGACCATAACCCAATCCTTCATATATTGGTCTCTCCTTCACCTCGATATGATTATTGATACCTTTTCCATTGATTCTGAGGCCTCCTACTTTGTAACCCATCTAGGCTAGAAGATTTGTACCAATGCCTTTAGTACCGTGTTCAATGATTTGAACTAGAGATCCTGATTACCTCCTTGGATTTTCCACCAATATTTTCTACTTCAGATGATGATGACAAATTTGAATATGACTCAAGCAACCCACTTTTACCAACAGGCACATAAGGAGAATCCTTGAGATGTTGAAAAAACTCACAAGCATCATTCTCCACGTAAGGTCCATATCCTGTGTTTCGACCATTCCCACATATTGGATTCATCTTGGAGGAATTCAATGCTGCTTTTGGAGTCAAACTCTTAAAAACTTGTTCCTCAAGCACATACTGCAAACAAAGGCACTTATTCCTCTTCTCCTCTTCAGAAACTTCAGGCATTCTCCTCAATTCAACATTCTCCATTTGAAGAGACAAGTTAATCTTCTCTAGTTCTTGAATACTTTCAAGATTCTTGCCCATACTTGCAACTTGGTCAGAACCAACTCTGATACCAAATGATTTGAAATTGGAGGAGAACTTCTCCTTCCTAAAAAACTGACAATCCTCTAACGCTTTGTAAGGAAATAAAATGGGTCTTATTGAGAACAATTTTTATAGTCTCTTCAAGGATAATGCATTAGTTTCCTATGAACTTTAAACAAGCAATATATCCACATGTAATTCATAAAGGAAAACAATAAGAGAGACTAAAGATAATTTGATGACGGATTTCACCCCTCCTGGTCTACATCTTCGGGACTTCTAACACAACTAGATCGCTCCATAGATTTCAGTGATAAAGAGTACATGAAATTTGTTGACAAAATGAGTGGCTTGTTTCCCCTTCAACGAAAAATTATTCTTCCATTAGAGGAAATTTCAGCCTAAAAGTGCCCATGAAATTTTCATGTAATTTCCATGTCATAACATGTAAACCAATCAATATGCTTTAAATTTAAAAAGAGGTGGATGTAAATATTTTGGAGGGAAAAGAAGAAAAACTACTTTTTGTAATTGTGTTTTTGGCTTATCTCCTTATAGGTTTACTCAAATTTCAATTTTAGACACTCATCAAAAGTAGAATTAAATTCTACATCCAAATAATACCCATTACGCACACTTTTGAGAAGACCCACCCTGATAAAAATTACATATACATTAAACAAACATGTTTTTTTTTCAAAGTGGGTCCTCTTAAAAGTATGCATATTGGGTACTCGTTGGATGTGGAATCTAATTCCACATCTAATGAGTGTCTAAACTTGAAATATGAGTAAACCAATAAGGAGATAAGTCGAAAATACAATAAAAATTGTAGTTTTCTTGTTTTCCCTCCAAAATTCATAACTCTTATTTTATTATTTTTCCTTAAGAGGCCAATTTTAGGTTGAAATTTCCTCTAATGAAAGAAATCTTACTCTAAAAAGCATGATCACCTATAGTTATTCATGAAATAGTCAACATGAAAAGGGATCTCACATCAAGACCTTGTACTCCATCTAAAAATTTGAATAATTTGTACAACAATTGCACAATGAAGTACTAAAAAGAGATTTCCTAAAAAATACATAATGAGAAAAGGAAAACAAGAGTTGAAACATAGATGTCACAATTGTTGCAGATAACATATGAAGGCTATAAAACTCCTACAAGGTCCTCTCCATGCACAAAAATCCTTCAAAACTACTTCAAACCATTGATTTTCCCTGGCTCTCATTGACTCAAACCTTAAAAAATTCCTTCCAAAAGTGCTCCAATCAGTAAAAAAAGGCTTCCATTGGATTCACAATTCCTAAAAAATAGTATTTGGGCTCTTCTTGAGCTAAAAAAGACCAAAAACTCCTCAAGTTATGGCTCTCCCATGTTTCTTATGTTATTCGTTCTTGTTAACACTAGAAAATCGTACAAGCAAAGACGACATTATTTAATGTCAGGCAGAAGGATTTACAGGGCTGAGAAACATTAGAGAATATGGAAATTATTTACAAATCTCTAAGTTCTAAGGAAAACTCAAATTTGAGCAAGTCATAAATTCTTTTGCGCGCAAAATCCTTTGAGAAGAGTGCCTTTGCACGCCTTTTGACCCGAACTAAGCTCAATCCTAGGAGTGGCAGAAGTCACTTCCCAGGAACACAAAAAGCACACTCCAGGATAGTGATTTCACACTTGAAGTCACCTAAGGACAGCCACCAAATCCTCCTTAGACATCAAGGGAGCACACAATGGAATAATTGTGGCACACAATGGAATCATCCCCCTCTCTTAGGTCACTATCCACAAATTACCAAGGGAGGTAAGGAGGATTTGAATTCTCCTATAAAAGGCTACCAAGAGATGAAAAACTTGAGAGCACATTGTTATGCTGGCCAGAATTTTCCTAAGAAATACCAGCAGTGTGTGATCTGGAGCTGAGATAGAGGGGACTCAATTGTTTTCCATCCAATAAGTTCAGTCCACCATAGTAGACAGAGGGAGACTTTGCACCGAGGCAAGCTTGGAAGTAAATACATCCTTGCATCGGGACTTAGAACCAAAGTTCAAAGAGCCCCTTGGCAAGTCGGTTAAAGTTTCATCCTCATTTCCTAGAAGCACTCAATAAGAGGGGCCGAAAGCACCACCATTTGGATTATTGTAGTTTTTTTACCCTATTTAGAGATTTTGTTTTATTTGTTTTAGTTTTACTTTATTTTTAGTTTGAATATGCATGTTATTTCTCTATCTAGTATGTTTATGTTCTAGCATGTTCCACTAACTTACTTGACTCCACTTCTTTTTCTGCCTGTGACCAATCACTTAAGAGGGTAAACCACACCCCTTAAGTTGGTGTGCCTTCGTACATGCGTGCACCAAACACACTAACACAGGATTGGTGACTCCACTAACATTTATTTCCAAGTTTACGTGGTTGTGCCTTTTTGCAGAGACCTCCGTCTGTGATGTGGAGTGGGGCTGAATTTCCCCATTTTTCTCTTACAGTCCTTAGATCATTCCAAGTGACAGAATGAAGCAGAACAACTCCAAAAATCACTTTTATATAAATTTGCATGCTTTCCCCTCCCACATATGTGCCCAGGGCACGCGTTCAGAGTTGACCTGCACGTAGACATCGTGCCTGTTGCAACCTTTTGCGTGAAAAATACAGAATGAGAAATTTCTCCCATATTTATATATTTTTATGCTTGTAAAGTGCCTGCCAGCCCATAATACATCTTCCAGCACTGGTTGAGGTACCTCGCAGCATGCTAAAGTTCACTCTTAGCTGCATTTTGTATGCTTATTGTTAGTTTTATTTCAAGTTGATTTTTGAAAATTTCACATATAGTTTAAGTAGGGGGGGAATTAACCTGCATTTCGAAAAAAATTTATGTTTTGAAAATTTAGGTACCAACACACCTAGATAATTAGCCAAAGTAAGTGGCCCAAGTCCACACATGCTTAGCTAGTTTATTTTTCTAGTGTAAAAATTCATTAGTTTAGTTCAATTTTTGCAGTAGGATTTCGGGACCAAGATTGAATTGTCAATAGAAGAGCAAGTAATATTTGTTGCCTTTGCACCCTTTGGTTATCCTAGGCAAGCATATGAACACTCTCTATTCAAAACTCACCATCTCCCTTTAGTTGATCACATATATTAACCAGGAAAAATAGAAATCGGCCCATATCCGCACATGTTTTTCTTTTGAGCAAGGAACAATACAACATAGTTTAATAGGGGATTTTGAAAAGGATCATCACATATCTAGACGTTCAAACTATGTGCTTGTCCACTTTTT
>CM076575.1:559184893-559301588 GCA_034641835.2 Pinus albicaulis | reverse complement strand
ACACATCCACACACTAAGAAAAGAAAATACACCTAAAACTAACTTAACAAAACTCACTAAATTCTCCCTACAGGGGCCACAAAATAATTTATAGTCTAAGTTAGGATCAAGGGGGTATGCATCCAATAAGTCGCCTTGATAATTATTCATCTTGAAATATAGAAGTTGATTGTTTAGGGAGCTTTAAATCCACCTATCCACCCATGGAAAAGAAAACCCGAGCGCGACAGAGACTCGTTTCAGAGGGGGTTAGGCTTAGGCACAGTGCGGGCAGGTATCAGTTGGGGCTACCTGACCCAACTGATACTTGATACTGCTAGTTGAATTACCAAGAAGCCCAAGACTCGAATGATCATGTGGGATGGTGGTACTTAATGGCCAAATTAGGGCATCATTTCCCTATAGGTGGCAGTGCAGGCAAGCGCTAGATCCTCTACCCTTACCATGGTGGATTTTCTTCGGCTGACTGGGGGCATCGCCAGCTCTTACGGGACATTGTTCCAGAAATCACAAGATATATTCTCAAGGCCTAGTTAAATTTGAGTGTGTGAGGATGAATAGGCCTTCTAGGATTTGAGTATCATATGAAAATAAACAAAAACCATATTTTTGATTGACTGATCACATAGGATTAATTTAAAGGGAAAATTGATTTTATTTTCGCTTTGTTTTATGTATGCGATCAGAATTTTTCTTTGATCATATTCTCTATCCTCTCAATTTTTTCTAAAGCCAGACCTAGTCGACACTAGAATGGACCCAACGGGACCTTGTTGATCTAGACGTCTGGACCTCCCTCCATTATCAAGAGGGGTTCCAGTTCTTTCATCATTTAGGCCTCAAAGATGGAACACCACCATCATTATTGGTTCATCCTTTATTGGGGCATCCTTAGTTGGGAACCCTCGTTGGTCTCCCACTGCCACACCACATACCACTCCTCCCACAACCCCTAGAGGGCAGAGGAGTGATACCGATTCAGGAAGCCAGTCGAGTACATAGCAGGGTATGTCGCAAAAAAACCCTCTTCCTAACCAAAAATTTGTGTCTTCACAAGTTGCAATGGCTTAAACCTCGCAGTCACCTTTCTTAGCTTCATTGAATCTACCAGATTTAACCAAGCTAACGAATGACCCCATTGCACACAACCCTACATGGCCTCCCATGCCATGAAGCTCCCTTTGGATATTCCAAAGTTAAAAGGAAAGCAAGTGGAAGACCTAGGTAATCATGTCATGACCTTCCACCTATGGTGCTCATCGAACAATATCATTGACGATACTATTCGATTGAGACTATTTCAATGCACTCTGACAAGAATAGCTGCAAAATGGTATGTGGAGCAACCCACTACTACACATGGAACCTTTAGCACCCTCGCCACCGCATTCCTAACATATTTTCAGTTACCCATCCACCATGACTCTGGAATGGAATTACTGATGCACTTTAGGCAAACCCCCACCGTCCATATCTTGGACCATCTCCATGAATGGAGGCGGCATCATATTTTATGTAAAGCTAAACTTGACGATCGGTTTCTATTAGACCTTTTCCTAAAAACTCTCACTGCAGATATTTCAAAGGCTATAGTGCAACAAAGACCCATATCCGAAGAGGACACCATCAACAAGGCCCAATAGCTCGAGCTGATTTAGATGCAATCAGGATATATTTACAATATCCTATCGAACGCCCTGCGCCTGCAAAATTTTAAAGGATTTCCAGGCGCGTTGAACTTTGCAGAAGGTATAATTGCATCATTGACACAAAATTACCTAGGTAGTAGCAGTGAAAACCCCGGTTATATGTATGATTCTACACAAAACGTACTACACCCCAGTTTTCAAAGTCATCATATGCCTCAACAAAATCTGACCAATAGCGCACCAGCATATCACTATGGAGGACCCTATCCTCCAGCTCAGGGGACCCAGTATGCAAATATACATACTAACAAAAGATCTCCCCCCAACAGCCAAGTGAAAACTAGGGACTGCATTATGGTCAATCCCCAGCACAAGACCCGCCTATGTAGAACAACGCACATGTGAACTTTGTGCAGCCTTCCCAAAACCAACCTCACCAATCATATAACTAGGAGAACTACCCTCCTAAAATGGCTAAGAAAAAAGGAAAAAACAAGCCCAAAGGGAATCCTAGACAGGGGGGCAACAACCAACAATGCCCGCCATGATCTCAGGCTCGAGGCAACTCTAACTGGAATGAGAACTAGGAGCCAAGAAATTCCCAATGACAGAGCAAAATTCCACCTCTTTGAACAAACCACTCTTGGTTGATCTATGGTGAGTACAGCCATTATACTCACCATTGTCCCGATCTCCCCGAGCTGAAGAAGCTGCAGAGTAACAGAGGAGAGGAGGATCTTCCTAGAAAATAGCTGTGATGTAGGAACTTTTCCCCCATTAAGGGACAGTTAGAACTCAGCAACAAAATCCAGATGACTCCGAAAAAAACAGCGATGAAATCTACATGATTGGCGAAGAGATGTTTTTTCAAACACAGAATCGCAATTACGACACCCCACTAAACACCAACGTGTCACGGGATAGTACCAGTGCACCAACTACACCTTTGACCATTTCAAAGATGCCTATTGAACCATTTCCAAAGATGGCTAAGGGACCAAATAGTCGAGCAGGAAACTACTCCAAAGCGGTCCATAATTATAGCATCGTGGATGATTTAGCCCAATCTCCCACTGCTATGTGAGCTTTGGAAGTATTGTAGTCATGCCCAAAACAATGAAAAAGCCTTGCTTTCTGCGTTAGGCACTATCAACCCTGCTGATACGTGCCTAAGGGCTTTTGAATTAGAAAAATCCACCCCTAGTCTTCCTTCGATGGTCGCCTTTCAGATACCAGTGTCGGTCCAGAATATCACCATTCACCGACATGTCGTTGACGAAGGTGCATCCATGTGCGTCATGTCAAAAATTTTTTGGAAAAAGTTAGGGTCTCTTGAACTAAAACTATCAGTCATCACGCTTAGAGCATAAGACGGTCGTTCTTCAACCACCATCGATCTCTACCAAAATGCCCCGGTCTGCTTAGCCGGAAAGATGGTCCATATAGACATCGAAGTCTTGGACACTCACTTGGACTATAATATACTCCTTGGTCGGAGTTATATGTACGCCATGTTAGCCTTAGCCTCCTCTGTCTTCCACATTATGATGCTCCACCACGAGGACCGCATCATTATTGTCAACCAATTGACGCATAGTGAGAAACGACCCCTAACAAACACCGATGTAATTCTACCCTATGTAGATACATCATCGGATATGCTTTCACGGTACCAATAATATGGCCCTAGCCAGTTCAAGCCGTCATCCATCCTAGGATCATTCCTAGGAGATCCCCCCATTATACCTAAGTCATCACCTGATGTCGTAGGGGCTCCGGTGTGCATGATGTCCACATCAAGCACCGAAGCTAGTCAGGACACAGAATCAAGCAGTAATGACACCGAGTCCTCGGCCACGGTAGCCTCTCTAGCCTACACTGCTTCCCAAACCACTTTCCTCTACCCTCTAGTTGGCTTCGTCTCCCAACAAGTTTTGGAAACAGTGTTGTTACCAAACACATCGTTTGCAATACCAGTTTGGTATCTCATCCCCCCTACAGGGACAGGAGCCACCACTATGGGAATTTTGAGGTCTAAAATAGGCCTCCTAAGAAAAATTTATAACCAAAATAAACTTTATAAGAACCAATAGGATTCAAGGTGATGATGTCAACCATGGGGGATGATTCACCTTTTTTGGAGTAAAATATTTAAAAGAATAAAAAAAATAATAATAATAAAGCTACTTTTTCAACTTGTATTTTCAACTTATCTCCATAAGTGGTTACTCAAATTTCAATCAGGATCACTCGTTGGATGAGAAAATTAATTTTTCATCCAAGGAGTACCCATGTTGCATACTTTCAATGGACCCTCCTACATGAAAAATGATAAATACATGAAAAAGCTTGATTGCAATCATGTTTTTCATGTATTTATCATTTTTTGTGTAGCAGGGCCCATCAAAAGTATGCATCATGGGTACTCCATGGATGAGAAATTAAAATTTTCATCTAACGAGTGTTTCTGGTCAAAATTTGAGTAAAAACTTAAGGAGATAAGTTGAAAATATGAGATGAAAAAATAGTTTTATTATTTTATTATTTTTTCCCTCTAAAATTTGATGATGTAATCTAATATTATTTTATTATTTCCAATATTATTTTATAATTTCCTTAGGAGGCCCATTTTAGACCTCAAAATTACCCTAATGACATATCACTTCCACTAGGTTAAAGCCCCTCAGTCCCAAAGAGGCCCCACTCGTTCAAAATACAGTCGAAACCATCCCTGAAAAGGAAAATCCCATTGAAAAAATGATGATTACGGCTAAGAAAATCGATAAGAGAGGAAAGAAGATGGAGACTCCTACCATACAAATGGAATCACCAGGTTGCGACATATGTGACGTAATAGGTCACCCTACCCATATCTGCCCAGAGCTGGACAAATTAAAACCACTCCTTGGCTCTGAGGAAAACATCACAATGCTGCATTCTCGTAAAAAGGAACCTACCACCAAAGGTAAAGGCAAAGCATTGCATACCATTCAAGCATGTGCTATCTGCAGCAATAATGGGCACTGTACCCATCATTTCCCAGAGATCCCATGATATAGGGATGCCCTACATGCCATCGAGCGATCCTATCAAGAGGATCCCTCCACCCAGTCTACTGGAGATGAACCTTGTATCATACTGTACCTACAAGAGGAACGACGAGCACCAGAAAGACCCCCAGTCATGCCCCCTCCCGTTATACACTGCACAATGTACGATGAACGTGGTCACTTCCTTGAAGAATGTGCATCCCTGGAACTTATCCATAGATGGGTATCCTATAGAACGGGTTTACCACATTGGATTGCACACAACACAATTCACATGTCCTTTATGCACCTTCAACCACCTTCTAGAAAATTGTCACTATACCCCCTGATTCCGATTAGCCCTCGCTAGCTTGCGCTCAGCTATAGTCCGCCTCTCCCAAGAAGATGACATGGACTCAGAATCCATAAACAGTTTAATAACTGAAGAGGATGTGACGAGCAGATCCATCCTATTCTTGTCATCTAAAAAGTGACCAAGTTAGGGAACCCCTAGTTACCCACAACTGCTCTCTACAGAGAAGACCAACATGTGTGTTATGAAAAATTCCCTATCATGTGTTCTCCATTTTCCCTGATTTAGCAGCGTTACGACGCTAGTACCCTGCCAGACCACAAACTGAGCATGATCGGACCCCCATATCTAGGCTATTTTTCTGTGTGTGTCAGGGAAATCACTATGGACAACACTGTACTTATATCCCACGGGTTCGATATGATTCATATAATAGACAAAAACGGGATGATGAGCTCAGAAGATATAGAGAGTACATCACCCCTAGGCTAGCAACCCCACACCCACATGGGCATGATGGGAAAACTAGGACGATACACCAACCAGGCATAACCCAGGCCAAACCTAGGATAACATGCGGACTATGTGACCTGAATTACCACCGAGTCAATTACTACAAAGAAATGAAGCCCCTCGCAAGCAGTTTTCACACAATCTCTTCACTCCCTCAGAGACTTCTCTCTATCCAAGAGAAGATCACGCATACCTATTGCTAGATTTGTTCACAATTTCATCATACAATCAAATGTGTGCATCTCCCCAAACTAAGAGCGGTAAGAGCAGCGTTAAGTCTACACTCCCCCAAAGAGCTAGACATACCAAAGCCAACAACATGGAAATGGAAGCAGAAAACCACCTCTTCTACAGTAGATCCTTTCCAAGTGTCCACAACGGGGACGACGAGTAGTGTTGATTCCCTTAAAATCTACTTAGTTGGCATAGTGGTACCATGCACCATTTTCACTGGCCAGAACCACAAACCAGAGGCATTCCCGCTAATGGAAACATTCAGGCACCTCTGCAATAGGCACAATTTCCACCCATAGGGAATTGACCATCCTAGCGGGGAACCCAACCTTGCGATTACACAAACTCCCATCATAGAGATTCTTTCCCCACCGAACATTGATGACACGATACACCATATATAATTTGTATCATCGCATATTGGAAATAGGATTGTAGCCGCCCCCACGTCCCAGGATTTCCACCCTATTCCTGTCACAAAACGTCAAGGTACCTTGCACTTTTACATTTATTTCCACAAGATCTGAATTTACATGTCGCTGTCAAACTCATCGATGATACCTAGCCTCTAGAACAACGCCTAGTAAAACTAGAGATCGTTGACGAAATCTGACGACAATCACCGCAACGCAACAAGGCCCATAAGAAAAGGGTAAAAGCATCATTCGATCGCTACATCAACCCTCTTTCATTCACCGAGGGAGAACTAGTCCTCCGCTATGATGTCGCAAAAGAAGCCCTAGGGCCAGGAAAGTTTGAAACCTTGTGGAAAGGACCCTACATTGTAAAACATTTCCTCCTCCAGGGGGCATACATCTTGACGAAACTGGATGGGGCATGCCTCAGAAACCCCATCAATTGCCTTACTTCAAGAATTTCTACCCATAAGGGCCAAGCTGGCCTTGCCTTAGACTGAACATACACAAACCCAACCACTTTAAATTTTTGAGAAAAAGTCTTATTACAAAACGCGCTCAAAGTGCCACCATGGACCACCAACCCGAACCTTACTTCGGATTTGCTGATGGAGCATTAAGATGGTCTCAAAGTTTAGCAGTAATTGCCTAGGTCATCTATCACCCTAACCGATCACCACTCTACACAAATGGTGTGTGTATCGGTTCATCAACAAAAAATCAGGAAGAATATGACGCAGTCATCAGACTTATGTGCAATGCCCTCCATCACGGAATACGCCATATGCATGTCTACCTTGATTCCGAGTTAGTAGTGTCATAGTTAAACCAAAAATTTGAGACAAGAGATTCACATCTATTAAGAAAATATTTGCGTGCAAAAATATTAAGCACACAATTTGACTAAATCACATTCACACATGTACCAAGGAGTCAAAACCAAGGAGCTAATCGCATAGCTAACAATATTCTAAACTGGAATTTATCTCGAATAAACCATCATACATCATGAAAACCAAAAAAATAGATATCCATCAGTTTAACATCATCCATAAACCGAAACAGGTGACACAGCATGTAGAGTCGTAAAAAATATCTCTCATATATATATATCATGGTATATATGTCTGAGTACAAAAAATAGTGTCACTGACCCATCGGCCAGCCCAAAGATACACAAAAAATTTGTTAAAAATAGGGGAAGCATCCTCATAATGGGTGCTTTCCCTGTGTACAAGAAAACTCTAGGGCGGTGCTCCCTCAGGCGGGGCACCTGGACCCACAACTGCTCCTTGTACCACTACTAGAGCTGTTGTCAAAACTGAGACTACCACCCGACGTAAAATAGGCCGATAGTCCCTCTCACGGGCCATCACCGTCTCCAACCAGACCTCCTCAAGGTTATCCAAAAAACCTCGAGAAGGCATCCCCTGGGTCAAGCGGTCTACTCAACCCCAGGCATCCTCTAGAACTGACACCCGAGTAGTCAGCTCAACATTGCAAGCCTCTGTCGCATCAGCACGTGTCGCCTCTGCATCAGCACGAGCTCGCTCAGTCATAGCAGTCGAGTTGTTGCCCTATCCCAAAGGGCCAGCATCTCCTCCCAGCCCCCCACGACCGCCCCGAGGTCTCGGAAGAGGACCGTCGCCGACCAATGAAGCCACGGGGTGACCTACCTCGCCAACATCTTCAAGAGTAACCAAAACTTTGTCATCATCACCATCAAAACACATAAGCACATATATACTCAAATAAATACATAAAACATAAAAACGTACCTATGGGCCCCCAAGCATAACTAGGAGGGAGACCCATCTTTGGATCTCCATGGAACTCCATCCCTGCATATGGGAATGGCAGAAACATCTGGGGGTTGACCTCAAACCAGGCCTCTATCATGGCGTTCCAGTAATGCCCCACCATTCCCCCACCACCTCGCGGCATCACAGGCACCCACCTCCTCATGCAAGGCTCCCGTGGCCCCCCAAGATGCACTGCCACCACTGATCTCAACAACACTACCCTCTCGTACATAATTCTACATAGAATAATAGCGTACTCAAATAGCTTTGATCCACTCCGAACCTGGTTAAGCTGCATCACCATCCCGTCGTAGCAGAAGTGGAAAAAATCAAAGAAGTGTATAGACCTCAGCTGATGCAAGACTCCAACCTGTGGGCCAGAAGCCCGATGCAGAGCCGATGACCCTGCAAATCACAAAATAGGTGCCAAAGCACACCTCTCAACCAAGTCTATCACCGATGTAATGCTGATGCACCCCTCTGTAAGGGGCGCCTCGCCACAATGACGTGCCCGGAACCGCTCCAAATCCACCCTCCCAGAAGGGAGTGGATAGCGCAATGCCTCACCATGAGGCAGTAACCCGGTCAAAAAGTATACATCATTCTCAGGATGGATAGCCAAGTTAGTCCCACACAACGCAAACATGTTGCGCCTCCTGTGCCAATGTTGGATCAAGAATCATAGCAATCGGTCCTGCGACCGAAGAAGCTCGATCTCCACGAACTTGAGGATCCCCCATTGCGCCAATTGTTGGCACGCCTGAGCATCAGTGGCCAATGCAGTATGGAGCTCGGGCCAATCTCGCTCCCTCCACAACAACCTGTCATGCAAATAGGAACCCATCAGCAACATAAAAAACATCAAAAAATAGGCAAAAACTCAAAAAAAAATTCCTCGACCTTTTGCGTGCCTGTCACTCAAACATGCAAGCTTAAGGCACGCCTATATTTGCCACAAGGGCGCATAAGGCACACCAAATTAGGGGAATGGAGTGCTTAGACTGCGTGAATCCCCAAAAAATTCACACAGAGGGCGTGACCTTGTCCTAATCGCCCGCACAAACTAGGGCAAAAAGTCACTCAAAATCTGTACAAAACAATTTTGTACGGACCCCGACACCCTCAGACTAAAAAAATTAAAGTGCAGGATGTCATGGAGGTTACCTGGGCATGATATCGCTAATCCCTGGTGCTCATGCTGACCGCAACGTCAAGAAATGCTCCACATAAGCCTCTGACCTCTCAAAAACTCAACAAGTACAAATGAATTGAATTAGGGCCATATCCACCCATACATCGCCCTTTTCAAAAAAATTGGAGGACCATAACGAGAGATCAGAAGGTCTGTTCTCTGAAGTGAAAGAAGCATTGTGATCAGCATTCCATAATGAACGGAGGTGATGCCACACATTTGCACTCCCGAAAAACAAATTTTTCAGCGTCGATAGGTATGCCCTCTCTCATATTCTTTTTAAAAGCTCATGAATTTCAATAATATTTTATAAAGAAGATTCTTTCACTTGAAGTAGTTTTTTTGTAGGAAAGCTCGCACACCATCTACAAATCCATCCACTGAAAGTTCCAGAGCAGGTATCATTGTACCCTCAGCATGATAGATTCCCAAGAAACTCTACATATCCTAACATCATTTCTCCATCATAAATCAATCATAGGTTCCACATATCCGACCGTGTTTATCATCACCTCACCCTGCACATAATGAACATCCTTGTTGGTCGGTAGAGCCTCCCGTCCATGGTGCTGGTCGCTCACAGCAAACCATATATCACCGCAAAAGTGACGCCATGGTCATACCACTTTAATCCGAGAAGCACCTCATGCCCATCCGTCCACCATGCATAAGGTCAAGTTTTACCATATAGAATAAAACCCCTTTCCCGGACGATCAAGTTGTACAATTAGATGGAAAGCACACTAATGTGCCTCGCATTTGGCCCACCATAACTCCACCAGCATAATCCCATCTATGATACTTTTTCATCCACTTCACCAACTGCACACATGAGACCAACCAATGGGGCCCCCACCCTCAACAAAACACCTTCCTCAGATCATCAATGAGCGAACATTTTCATGTTTTGGGGTACCCGTATCTGTGTTTTGTACAAACCAAACCCCATTATTTTATTATTTTGGTAAGTGTACAAAGACCGCAAACAGTGCACTATGTCCCCCAACCACTCACTCATTTTTTAGCCCATGGTTGTAGTCCCTAAACACCCTTGGTCATAGTATCACACCCTCACGCAAAAGCCACCATGACATTCATATCTAGTTTATACCCACCCTGGAAGTCCTACCAACTCCAAGGACTTCCCCATCAAAAATAGTTATGATTGTCGTCGAGCTACTTATTATACTTCGACCTTGGGCCACTGAATACCCATCATCAGTTTTCAGTCACCCCTCACCACCATGCCTATGTTAAACCCATCACATCCAGGATCCCGACCCTTCATATCATCGACCCCTCGTTCGGTTGAGGCTTCCTTTTTGTCGACTTCAACACCTATTTTCCAAAAAGGAAGTGATACCTTGGATCACCCCTCTCCATAAAAGGGGCATCCTCGGGTGGCACTGTGGGAGACATCATTTCCCACAAATGTCATCTATCCTCCTGACATTCGACCACAATACAAGATTTCATGTCAAGATGGTATCGTACCATACAACCATTGCACTTTGATCAAATTCATCAAAGACCCGTGCCTTCATAAGTGTCTTTTTCAGCAATGCTACACGAGAAGGTCCCAGCCAACACATATGCATGCAATGCACAGTTACATACCATACCAAGTTTATGCATATGGGTACCATGTTCCACCAATTGTCAAATAAAAAATGCCCCACAGGGTGTCAGCAGTCATCGTCATCAACCACTAGATCACTACCATATTAGTGACAAAGACAAAACATGTATCTGTCAAATAGATTTGTGTAACTAGCCACAACAGTGCAAGCATGGGACATGCCCGCCTTGCAAAAAATTTGTATATATTCTATTATATTTTCTTACAAGGGTCCCATGGGACATGGTCATTCTTCGAACTGGTGTAGGGTGTCTCCAATTCCAAGCTACGGGCAGGCCTCTCTCTCTCTCAACGCACAGTATACAGAAAAGAAACTATAATGTATTTTGGCTATAAAGTTCTTCCTAGACCTCACACATTAGAGGGCAACTGTTAACACTGGAAAATCATACAAGAAAAGATGACATTATTTAATGTCAGGTAGAAGGATTTATAGGGCTAAGAAACATTAGAGAATCTGAAAAGTATTTAAAAATCTCTAAGATCTGAGGAAAAATCGAATTTGAGCAAGTCCTAAATGATTTTGCGCACAAAATCCTTCGAACAGAGCACCTTTGCACGCCTTTTGACCCGAAATGCACGCAATCCTGGGAGAAGCGGAAGTCACTTTCTGGGACCACAAAAAGCACACTCCAGGATAGTGATTTCACACTTGAATTTGCCTAAGGACAACCACCAAAGCCTCCTTAGAAATCAAGGGAGCACATAGTGGAATAATTGTGGCACACAATGGAATCATCCCCCTCTCTTGGGTCACCATCCACAATGTACCAAGAGAGGGAAGGATGATTTTAATTCTCCTATAAAAGGCCACCAAGATATGAACAACTTGAGAGCACATTATTATGCTGGCCAGAATTGCCCCAAGCAATACCAGCAGTGTGTGATCCGGAGCTGAGATAGAGGGGACTCAATTGTTGGCCATCCAACAAGTTCAGTCCACCATAGTAGAGAGAGGGATACTTTGCACCGAGGCGAGCTTGGAAGTAAATACATCCTTGAATCGGGACTTAGAACCCAAGTTCTAAGGGCCCCTTGGCAAGTGGGTTAAAGTTTCATCCTCATTTCCTACCAACGCTCAATAAGAGGGGCCAAAAGCACCATCGTTTGGATTATTGAATTTGTTTGACTCTATTTAGAGCTTTTGTTTTATTTTTTTTAGTTTTAGTTTAGTTTTATATTGAATATGCATGCTATTTCTCTTTATAGTATGTTTATGTACTAGCATGTTCCACTAACTTGCTTGGCTCCACTTCTTTTTCTGCCTATGACCAATAACTTAAGAGGGTAAACGACACCCCTTAAGTTGGGGTGATTTCATACATGCGTGCACCAAACACACTAACACATTCCTCCAAATTGGCTCAACATGCAAACTGAGTGACATTTTTCCCTTTAAAATGCTTGGGAAGTGACAATTTCGCCCGCAATAGGTGCATTTTGTTGCCTATTTTGGATTTCCCAATAACCCCATAGGTGAAAAAATAGGGCCACATGGGCACCATAAGGCCGAGGGATGGGCCAACAGCCTACCCCCGCTGGCCTTGGCACCTTCCCCTTCGGCATGTGGTCAGATGGGGTGATGTGGCCAAGGGTTGGGGCTAACCACCCACCCCCACTGTGCTAGCTCTCGAAGTTCTGCTAGTGGTTATGTATCGATACTGTGACCTAGGTCCAAGCCTCAAACTCTGCCCCCATTAGAATAACCCTATTACCTTTCCGCCTCTGATTACATGCAATGACCATGGGACTAGGGCTAGGTTCAAGTGCCCCGCCCCGCTCACCGAGCTTCCACTATTGGTCACATGTGCACACATATAACCTGGGGCTAGGGCTTATAGCCCCGCCCTCTCCACCAACACTTCTCTGGTATGTGTTCAATCACATGGACTGGTGTGATGACCAGGGGCTAGTCCCCTGATCCTCTGCTCAGTTTATGACTGTGCTAGGGTCATATGGTTGTGAACATGATCGGGGGCTGGGGTGGGTCTGCAAGCCCTCAATCTGACTTCACTCTCCGATGGTCCTATGGAGGTGGACATGACAGAGTGTTGGGGTTCACTGCCTGACCCCTTCCCCCAATGCGTCATACATATGACTTTAAATAAATGTGGAAGACACTATGGTTAAGAACCAACGCCATAGCCCAAAAATAAAGCGTGAAGTATGTGGGCAACAGGTCATGCAATTAAACCATGCTGAGGCCTTCTGACCCTTGAACAAATTTTGACCAATGTGGAGGCACCATCTGGTGGCCTCCAAATGGGCCACGTGGCATCTTCCCATTGGCCCACCGAAAATCTCATCGACCAATAAAATTGTGATAATCTGCACCTGTATAATCATGACACTTGGAAAATTTTTATTGGTCCCGTATTCCCAGTTGGCATGCTGATGTCCTCATGACATCAACAGTATAGATTGACTAGTCAATGTGCTTGCAAAATTTTTGTTTTCGGTAAAAAACTTCAGAACATCATAACTTTTTCATACGACATCAGATTGAGGTGATTCAAGTGTCATTGGAATTAGAACGATGAACACTACGATTTGACGCTAGTTTCGAAACATTCTGGGAAATCTCATTTTTGAGAAAAAATTTGATCTCTGGATCATCAAACATCATAAAATATTCTACATGATTTGAAACAATTCCTCTCCAAACAACACAAGGAGATCATAATGGTTTTTTTAGTGGTGATTTCAATGCACCAAGTAGAAATTACAAGAAATTACAATGTTGCGCAATATTTTTTGGGAGTTAATTAAATAGAAAGATATTATATTTTATGGATCATTATGAAAATGGAATTTTATTTTTGCAGAGTAGTTTTTTCAAAATTTAGTGGTCGACTAAGTGGTTTCAATTGGGTCAACTACATTAGTTCATTGAGTCACATTTATTGTAAAATTTGAGGAGATTTAAACAAAAGAGAATGTGAAATGTGAATCCTACATCAATTCATTGAGTCACATTTATTATAAAATTTGAGGAGATTTAAACAAAAGAGAATGTGAAACGTGAGTCTTCTTTAAGGCATAGATCCTCTTTGTCATTGTAATGTAAGTGAAATTTTGATTGATAGGATTAATTCCTAGAAAATATTAATGAATTCATAATTCATAATATGAAGTAAATCTCGATGTAGGTAATAATTTTAGGTTATTTTTACTAACAGTTAGAAAGTCAAATTTAACAACTAAGTTATGTCCTAATTGACTAGAGTCATGCATATGCAACAAAGTCTAGTCAGTCAAAATCCTTCGTGTAACGTAAAATGCAGATTTTATATATTTTCAAAAAGGAATCATAATTATAAGAATAATAGAAGTTAGATATTGAAGATCACCAAAAGAATTTCTTGCGGTGTGACCTTGAAAGCCAAAAAAAAGAGACATGCCAAGTGGGTTGAGGAATAGGTGCAAGGGAAATATGACCATAAGGGTGTCGTGCAAGTTCAATATGACCATAAGATGAGTTGAGTATTTCTCTTATGGCATAATGGTGTAATAAGCGAATTAAGAGGACCTTGTTGGGTGGCATAGAAAAACGGTGTTGGAGACTCACTAATTGCAAAAGCACCTAGTAGATCAAAGATTGAGGCTAAAGAGTAATAGTTCATGGTAAAACCTAGTGTACATGTATCTTGTTATATCGCTAGCAAGTATTGTGGCTAAATTACCTATCTGCACTGTCATGCATGGTTGATGCAAAGTAAGGAGACTTTTACAGGCGTAAAGAAATAGAAAGTTGTTGCACACTTGACCAGGAGAAGAAAGGATTTAAGGTAAGAGGAGATGTTGAGAGGCATCTTAGGCTCTTGTAAACATCATCAAACATTATATTAAGATACTAACACAAGTATAAAAATGTAAATGCAAATATAAATGGTAAGTGCATAAAATAAACCCAACGAATGATTAATTAAAAGTAGGTACAATTGTTTCAACCATTTCGAAAATGAATAAGAACTTAGATATCCTTCTCAAATATATCTTTTATTTGTTGAATGCATATGTACTCTCCTTAAAAATATGATGTGGTATCTTCTTCAATGCATGGTGAAACCTCGCATTGAACATAACTAGAAGGAAATATACAAATTGAACATCCTAGAAAACATATTAATATATTATAATTAATTGTCACAACTTATCATCGAATTTACTATAACAAAAAAAAAAAAAAATCATAGGTTCCACATTTGATAAAGCTTCCACATGTAAATGGTTTATTACTTCATACTCTAGTCTTAAAAAAGTAAGATCTTGCAATACAAGATATATTATTATGCACATATGGATGATGTATTACTGGTCTTTCATTTTCTATTAATAGAGTAATTTTTCGATGCAAATCTAAATGAGGTATTCCTAATATTCAAAATCGTAAGTTCATGGATGACCTTTCACTTGCTATTATTAGATTAATTTTTATGTGTACAAAATAATCTAAGTGTGTAATAAATGTGTTTTTAAACTTCCATAAATCTATTATTGGGTGAAAGTGTTAGTGTGATACACACCATTTTTAAATTGTTAGTGTGATATAAACTATTTTTAATTTCTTTTTTAATTCCAGAAGTATATACTTATGATATATTTAATGAGGCACAAGGATGTACACTTCCCATGAGGGCTTGTACATAAAAATATCATTGGTTTGTTTATAAGTTAGCATAAACATTTTAATAATAAATTATAGATATATATCAATCAATTGCACATTCACATTAATAAATATGGTTGATATATGCGAATAAATGTATATTCAATTATATTAAAAATTATTAGATGTATTACAGATATTTAATATTAATATAAATATAAATATTAATTATAATGATAATATATTAATATGTTATAAATTATAATAATTAATATTATTATATTAATATAATAATTTTTATAATAATTATAATAATAATATTAGTATTGGGTTTTGGTATAAGATTTTTATTTTAAGGTTTTAATAAAAGCACTGATAAGTAAAATATCTAATTATGTGAGTAAATTTTGATTAACATTGAAGTTCTATATTAAACCCAATATTATAAACACAATATTAAATCTTAATATTAAATCTAATACAATAAACCATAAAATTAAATCTAATATTATAAGCCTAATATTAAACTCAATATTATAAACCCCAATATTATAAAACCTTATACTAAACACAATATCGTGAAGCCATATTAAACTATAATATGAAATCCAATATTATAAAACCTAATATTAAAATCTAATATTAGACCCGATATTATAAATCTTAATATTAAACCTTAATTTTGTAATGTTGTAATGCAACATTGAAGAAATTACAATGTAATCTAACATTGTGACAATGATTATCACATTACGATAATAATTGTCACAATGCAACATTGGATAGATTTATGTACCATTCCAACGTCACAATATTAAGCCCTAATATTAAACCAAATATTTTAAACCTTAACATTATAAAACTTAATATTATAAACCCTAATATTAAATCCAACATTATAAACCCAATATTATAAACACTAATATTAAACCCAACATTAAACTCAATATTATAAACCTTAATACTATAAAAACCTAATGTTATAAAATTGATACTATAAACCCTAATATTAAACCCAATATTATAAACCTTAAAATTAAATCCAATACTAAACCCAATATTATAAACTCTAATATAAAACCCAATATTAAATCCTAATACTAAACCCAATATTTTAAATCTTAATATTAAACCATAATTTTATAATCTAGCAATGTGATGTTGAATAATTTACAATGTAATGTAACAATGTGATAATGATTTTCATATTGATTGTCACATTGTAACAATGTTTGTCATAATGCAATGCTAGATAGATTTATGTATCATTCCAACATCACAATATTAAACCTATTATTATAAAACTCAATATTATAAGCCATAATATTATAAAACCTAATATTATAAACCCTAATATTAAATCCAACATTATAAGCCCTAATATTAAACCAATTGTTATAAACTTAATATGAAACTCAATATTATAAACCCTAATAGTATTCCAATATTAAACCCTAATATTAAACCGAATATTATAAATCTTAATATTAAACCCTATTTTTCTAATGTCGTAATGTGACGTTCAATAATTTACAATGTAATGTAACATTGTGACAATGATTGTCACATTGATTGTCGCATTGTGACAATGTTTGTCACAATGCAATGTTGGATAGATTTTTGTACCATTCCAACATCACAATATTAAACCTTAATATAAAACACACTATTATAAACTTTAATATAAACCTAATATTAAACCCAATATTATAAACCCTAGTATTAAACCATATTTTTTAATGTCATAATGTAATGTTGAATAAATTGCAATGTAATGTAACATTGCAACAATGATTGCCACATTGAATGTCACATTCTCACAATGTTTATCACAATGTGACTTTGGATACATTTATTTATCATTCCAATGCCACAATATTAAACCCTAATATCAAACCCAATATTATAAAACCTAATATTAAATGCAATATTATAAGCCCTAATATTAAATACAATATTATAAACCCTAATATTAAAAACCATATATTATAAACCTAATATTTAGTATAATATTATAAACCCTAATATTAAATTCAATAATATAAAACCTAATATTAAAAACCTTATATTAGAAATTTAATATTATAAACCCTAATTTATTAAATCCAATATTATAAATTTTAATATTAAACCCAATAATATAATATCATCATGGAAGAATATTTAAGTAATGGTTATAAAGGTAATGAGGAACATGATATGTAACTGCTTTGCAACCCCTACCTCAATCCATGCCATGCTTACTACTTTGACTTCCCTATCGAAACTTCCCTCCTTCACTGCTAATCTCATCACCAACCTCACTTAAGCATGCCCAGAGAAATGGTGTCCTCGAGAGGAGGGGATCTAGGTCCCTCAACCCAATTCACATCATGCCCTCTGAATGCACTCTTGAGTCTAGACACAAAAAAAAACAACTATTGCCGCCCCATCCGCCCTTGTGGAAAATGCTAATTAGGATTCAATTCCAGCCTCTTCCTATCGGAGCACCAACACATGTCTAGCCAAAAAATATTCATCTATGGGTCAACCACAGTGGTTTTGGAAATTGATCATCTCAATCTAGTTTAATGGGAAATCTGTTCTCAATAGGATAATGCTATGTTGGAAAGCCAAGGACCACTATAAAGTCAAGCTAGGCTCCAAGGAATTCTTCATGGTGATCTTCTCCTGTTTGGAGGATCTAAAGGCGATTATGGATGGAGGGGCATATTTCTTCAACTCTACAGGATTGTACATGCGAAAGTGGGTGCAACATTTCAACTCAAACTAGGAATATTTCTCCTAGGTCCTTGTCTAGATTCACATGTACTCCTTGCCATACAAGCACTAGGATTTAGAAACCTTACAATACAAAGGAAATAAGTTGAGGAAGTTTATCTGCCTCTCATAGAAATTGAAGAATATCTTCTATACCTCTTATGTGAGAATCAACGTCAACATGAACGTTTTTTTCTCTCTCCCTGGAGAAATAGTGTTGGAATCATAGGATAGGTATTGGTTCCAAACTATGGACTATTGGCATGTCCCATTCAAGGGCATAAAATGTAACAAACATGGTCATCTATTCCATGAATTTCCCCTCAATGAATCCCAAAAGGGTCCAAAGGACTCAAAAGCAGTTGAAAGTGAATGATTCACAAATATAACATCAAGGAAGCACCATAATATGAATTCCTCGACAACCACTACCCCCAAAAAGTAGGCCACAAGAAATAGAATTTAAATCCCTAGGAAATCTAACTGAATAACCTATCAACTAGAGGAGGATCGCAACTAGGACAAACCCTAGAACAAGCTAGCAAAACATCCCATGGAGGAACACCAACTTGGAAAATATGAAACCACCCAAAATGAGTCCACTTCTCAAAAGGGTCCATAGCCAACAAAGGATGCCCATATGACAGAGGAGGATGAGTTTTCAAAATATAAGGAATAAACCTAATGATCATCGAATATGCATCCAGAAATAATGAGCTAGACTCCATCCCACCCAAGAACATTAATCTCCTAGATATATTAGCACTACAAAAGGAAAAGGGACCACTATAGTGGGGAGTTTAAGTTATCATCATGAAGGATGGGAAAAAAGTGGAAAATAATTCAAGAAAAGAGGCAAAAAATTATCCCTCCAACACATTGACACCCTAGGAAGGAATATAGTTGATTCATTTCATTACAACCAGGTCTTGGAGATATATTGCTCCCAAAGAAATATTTCCTAATGAAGGTGATTTCCTATAATATAATGGGTCCAAACAACCCCTCTAAAAAATGTGTTCTTCGTAGGAAGATCCAGTAGGATCTCCCTACAATATTGCTAATCCAAGAAACCAAATGTACCATCTCAGTATTTGAATCCATCATGTCTAGATTATCGAAAAATTCTTCCAGTATCATTTTCGATGCTGAAGGAGCGTCAAAAGGGCTAGGCTTATGATGCCAGTGTGGGTGCAGGCGTTAAGGAGAGTTGCTCAAATTTTGTTACTATGTTTTCTAATTCAGGAGGAATTTGTTCCTGATCCTTATTTCCACTCTCGGTCATCAAAATTTATTAAATCTGCTTGTTTAATTTAATAAAATAACTTACGGAAGCTAAAGTCCCCTTATCCTTCGAAAACATAATAATTCACTTTAAACAATGTTTCAACCTTTTCAGAATGGATTTCGGATTTCAAAATATTTAATAAAAATCTATTGAATAAACTGTCAGGTCCATACCCTTTTTTGTTAAACTCCACGAAACTATTGATGCGAACACCGTCGGATCTTCAACACTTATGATCAGACAGCTATCGCATTCCAATAGCCCCAACGGCTTGTCAACCCACAGTCACACGAAATTGGCGGTATTTCTATCGTGACGTGTCGCGATCTGATTCGATCACATTTTTTTTTAACAAAACCACACGCATGACAAAAGCAGTGCGACAACAGTGGCTGGTTTTTTCAAAAACCGCTTGATCTGCAAATTTTTATTTTTAAACGCGTTTGAACACGAATTTCTGCTGGTTTACCCTTCTCACTTCAGTTTTTCTAGAAACCTCCTTTCCCACTCTGTAACTCAACAAATATAAATCAATTATCTATTATTCGATCTCAAGCAAAGAAACCTGAATTTGTTCAAATTCTTCCGAATCCTTTACACTGAAGCTAATCAGACTCAAATTCTACATAGAATGTATAAATCCAATGTATTTTCGGAGAGAAGAAACCCTCCGGGAATTTTCCAAGTATACAACAGATAATTAAATTCTGCAATTTTATTAAATCAGAGGAAAAATCCTCTCGATCAATTCTTCTATGGCCCAATTCGATTTTCTCCTTCTCAGAGGTTACATTTTATAGTGTTTTACATAACAGTCGACCTCTTCTTGAGGATCAAATTCCCCTAACTTAGATAAAATCGTAATTACATAATATTTTCCCTAAATCTATCAACTGGAGACTAAATATATTGAATCTAATCTAAAACAATTCAATCTTCCTAGATACTAGTTCAACCCTATCTAGTAAAACTGTAAATTGACAGCTAAAGGTACCGACACCTTTGCTTGTAATTTTTTTGGATTTTTGGAATAATTAATGAAGCCTTTTGTCTCTAAGCCTCATGCTCCTGCGTCAGACTCCTGAGGACAAAAATCTTCATGGGCTCTTGTCCATGAGCTCCTCCATAGAACTGCCCAATCTTTGCAGCATGGTTTTTGTCATCCAAGTGGCATCCTCAATTGGTTGATCCCTCCACTTGATCAAATATTGAAAATATTCATGTCCTCTGGTCTTCTTAAACACTTTCTTGTATAATATCCTCTCTGGCTGTAATTTATTTGCTATGGGTAACTGTTTTACCCAGTCAATCTTTCCTCTGTCTTTTGGTGCGTCATCTGTGCCACTATCTTCATATCTGTACAAATCAGCAACATTGAATATTGAAGATATTCCAATATCATATGGTAATTCAATTTCATAATCATTTGCAAAAAAATTTCTCAATATCCTGCATGGTCCTATCTTTTTGAATTTTAACTTGTTATACTTCCTCTTTGGAAATGTTTCTTTTCTTAAGTGTGCTAAAACCAAATCACCAACTTCAAAATTAACTTCTATTTTTCTCAAATCTGCTCTGTTTTTGTACTTAATGTTGTTGTCTTGTAGCTACTACTTTACCTGTTCATGTATTGCTTGAAATTCTAAAGCAAAATCTTCTCCTTCAGTACTTCTCATTTCTGCTTTCCCCGAGTTCCTCAATTCAGATACTCCTCTTGGGTGCATTCCATAAACTATATGGAATGGACTCTGCCCTATACTTCTGTTAGGTGAATCATTATATGCATACTCTGCCTGTGGTAAAATATGATCCCACTGTTTAGGATGTTCTCCTGCAAGACTTCTCAAAGGATTACCCAAACTCATGTTTACTACTTTAGTTTGCCCATTAGTTTGATGGTGATAAGCTGAGCTAAAACTTAGTTTAGTACCAAGCTTCTTCCATAATGTCCTTCAAAAATTACCAACAAATCTAGTGTCTCTATCAGAGACAATACTTTTAGGTAACCCATGTAATCTGACAATATCCTTGAAAAACAAATTGGCAACAGGAGTAGCATCACTAGTTTTATAACATGGAATAAAATGTGCCATTTTTGAAAATCTGTCAACTACAACATAAATTGAATCATTCCCTCTCTGTGTCTTAGGAAATCCTAAAACCAAATCCATACTTACCATATCCCAAGGTCTATCTGGAATAGGTAATGGAATGTACAAACCTGCATTTTGACTTTTTCCTTTTGCATATTAACAAATTTTACAATTCTTCACATACTTTTCCACTTCAGATCTCATCTTTGGCCAAAAATAAAAATGAATTAGTTGCTCATAAATCTTATCAACACCAAAATGTCCAGCAAGTCCACCACTATGTTTCTCCCTGATTAAATTTTCTCTCATAGAACAATTTGGTATGCACAACTTATTTCTTTTGAACAATAAACCCTCTTGCAAGAAATAATCTAACCACTGACTTCTGTATATAAAAATAGGATTACAACATGCTTCAAATGCTTCTTTGAAATCCAAATCTGTCTTATAGAGTTCTTTAAGAAAATCAAAACCTAACACTTGAATTTGACTTTCTTGAACAAGAATTCTTTTTCTACCCAAGGCATCTGCTACCTTATTTGCTTGACCACTTATATGCTTCAATACAAAGTTAAAAATTTGAAGATATTCAGCCCATTTTGCATGTTTTTGATTCAATTTAGGATATTTCATAATATACTGTAAAGCATGATTATTTGAATATAGCACAAATTATTTAGACATTAAATAATGTCTCCACTTCTTTAATGACTGTATAATTGAATAAAATTCCTTGTCATAAGAAGAGTACTTCCTCCTTGTCTCATTCAGCTTCTCACTTAAATATGCTACATGTCTATCTTCTTGACTTAATACAGCTCCAATAGCTTCCCCACTGGCATCACATTTTACTTGAAATGGTTTATTAAAATCAGGAAAAACTAAGACAGGTTTCTCAGTTATCTTTTGATTTATTCCTTTCATCTTCAGCAGTCCACTTAAATGGTTGTTTGTCCTTATTTATGGTTTCAATGATATGTGCATTGATCTTACTAAAATTCCTTATGAATTTTCTATAAAAACTAGCAAGACCATGAAAAATTCTTACCTAAAAAACACTTTTAGGTGAAGGCCACTCCACAATTGCCTTTATCTTCTCTGGATCCATTTTTAATCCTTCAGCAGAAACAACAAAACCTAGATATACCAATTCTTCTTTCATGAATGAACATTTCTTTAAATTTATCAGTAACTTCTCTTGATGTAAATTCCTTAAGACATAATTAAGATGTCTCAGGTGTTCTTCCTTTGTTTTTCTGTAAATTAATATATCATCAAGATATACTATTGCAAATTTACCAATAAATTCCTTCAATACTTCATTCATAAGCCTCATAAATGTACTAGGTGCATTTGATAAACCAAAATTCATTACCATCCATTCATACAATCCCTCATTTTTTTTAAAGGTTGTTTTCCATTCATCTCTTTCCCTTATCCTAATTTGATGATACTCACTTTTCAAATCTAGTTTTGAAAAATATCTTGCTCCACTCAAACAATCCATCAAATCTTCAATTATGGGTAAAGGAAATCTATACATGATTGTTATCTTGTTAATTTCTCTTGAATCAGTGCACATTCTCCAACCTACATCTTTCTTCGGACTTAATACTGTAGGTACTACACAAGGACTCAAACTTTATCTAACCAAACCTTTGTCAACCAATTCCTACACTTTCTTTCTGATTTCTTCATTTTCTGTAGGAGTCATTCTGTAAGTTACTTTGTTTGGAAAATTTGATCTTGGAATCAGATCTATCTGATGGCTGATTCTTCTTACAAGTGGTAATTCATCAGGAAAATCATCCACAATAATATGACAATAGTTCTCCAACATTTCTTGAATTTCAATTGGAAAATCAAAAATTTTAGTAGAAGTAAATACTACCTTAGGTTTGCAAACTAAAGCAAAATTTACCTCATCATCTTCAATCTGTTGCAAGTATTCTTTTCCACTCAACAATAAAGCCTTTGGATCATACTTTTTACTTGATGCATCTTCTTCTTCCATAGGTAACAATGTTTGATTCATACCATCTTTGAAAAACTTGTAAGTGTTTCTCTTTCCATCATGTACTGCTGCTCTGTCATACTGCCAAGGTCTACCCAGCAATATGTGACACACATCCATAGGCATCACATCACACATGATTTTATCTTTGTAATTTCCCATTTTCAATTCTATTAGTTGATGTCCCTTCTAA
Organism: Pinus albicaulis; assembly: GCA_034641835.2. Lineage (NCBI taxonomy): Eukaryota > Viridiplantae > Streptophyta > Pinopsida > Pinales > Pinaceae > Pinus > Pinus albicaulis. The sequence continues at coordinate 559,277,844 of CM076575.1, read as the reverse complement.
AGCCATGACACCTTGTAGGGTGTTGGATTTTCCCATGTCTTCAATTTCAACTTCTCTATCACCTCTGTAGAGACCAAGTTATCTGTACTGCCACTATCAATTACCAATTGATAGCATTTCCCTTGAACTTTGCACACACTTCTGAACAAAGTCTTTCTCTGTTTTGGTTCAACAACTTCCTTTGTTTATTTTAACAGAACTTTTTTAATTACCAAAGATTCTCCTTTCTCTAGCACAATTTGTTTCTCTGTTACAGGCAAATTTGCTGATTTTTCTTCAGTCTGAGCAAAAATTGCATTTCTATGGTTTGTCCCCACATTATCTGGACATTCATAGGCTCGGTGTCCTAATTTTTTACATCTATAACATCTGAATTCTCTTCCTCTGTTTCTGCCTCCTCTTCCTCTGTAAGGACTCCTTCTACCACTTGTATCACCTTCTGTGGGTGCATACTGAGGTGAGTTGCTGCTAGCTCCATCTCTTGGTGTTGTAGATCTTCCTCTACCACGTTGACTTCCTCTTCCTCAAAAAGTACCTCTTCCTTTGGAAGATTTCTTTCTTATGAGTTTTTCTTGAGCTTTTAAGGCCATCTGGTAAGCCTCTTCTACTATTTTAGGAGACAATATACTTGTCTCATCTTGAATCTCCATTCTGAGACCATTTATGTACCTGGAAATCTTCTCTGCTATATCTTGAATTTGTCCTGCTCTTATGATCACTTTGTAAAACTATTCTTTGTATTATTTTACTGTCATTAATATTTGTCTAAGATTATACATTTGTCTAAATAATGAAAGCTGATAATCACTAGGCAAAAACTTACCTCTCAACTTTGCTACCATTCTGTTCCAATTCTTGATTGGCTACTTACCAACTCTCCTTCTTTCTGCTTGCACTCCATCCCACCAAAGTGCTGCATGTCCTTTTAACCTTGTGACAGCAAACTTAACTCATTTTTCTTCACCCATCTCTTCATAATCAAAGCATTTATTCATTTCATTGATCCAATCTATCCTCTCTTCTGGATTCAATCGTCCTGCAAAAATTTATACTTCAAGTCTAGGTTTGGATGTAGATCCTAAAACTGATTTAAAGAATATCATCTTAGGAGTAAGCTCAACATTTCCTCCTTCTTCTTCTTCAGCTTCAGGTTCATTGACATCTTCATGATCTCTCTGTTGTCCTGTTTCCATTGCTTCCAGTCTAGCTTGAATCTGTTGCATAGTCTCTAGTACTTCAGAATTTGCAACTAGTCTACCTCTTCTTCTACCAGCACCACCTCCTATACCAAGTCTAAAACCCATGCTAGATTTCTTTTTTCTGACTTTTGGAAGCTTGTTCAGTGTCTGGAAAATTCTTTGAAGACTGCTCTGATGGCTGCTTTAAACTTGGCTTTGATACCACAAATGATAGCAGTGTGGGTGCAGGCGTTAAGGAGAGTTGCTCAAATTTTGTTACTGTGTTTTCTAATTTAGGGGGAATTTGTTCCTGATCCTTATTTCCACTCTTGGTCATCAAAATTTATTAAATCTGCTTGTTTAATTTAACAAAATGACTTAAGGAAGCTAAAGTCCCCTTATCCTTCGAAAACATAATAATTCACTTTAAACAATGTTTCAACCTTTTCGGAATGGGTTTCGGATTTCAAAATCTTTAATAAAACTCTATTGAATAAATTGTCGAGTCCATACATTTTTTTGTCAAAATCCACGCAACTACCGACACGAACACCGTCAGATCTTTAACACTTATGATCGGATGGCTATCACATTCCAATAGCCTCGGCGACTTATCAACCCACAGTCACGCGAAATTGGCAGTATTGCTATCGTGACGTGTCACGATCTAATTCGATCACGTTTGTTTTTAACAAAACCACTCGCACGCCAAAAGCAGTGTGACAACAGTGGCTAGTTTTTTCAAAAACCACTTGATCTGCAAATTTTTATTTTCAAACGCATTTGAACACGGATTTCTGTTGGTTTACCCTTCTCACTTCATTTTCTCTGGAAACCTCCTTTCCCACTCTGTAACTCAACAAATATAAATCAATTATCTATTATCCGATCTCAAGCAAAGAAACCAGAATTTCTTCAAATTCTTCTGAACCCTTTACACAGAAGCTAATCAGACTCAAATTCTACACAGAATGTATAAATCTAATGGATTTTCGGAGAGATGAAACCCTCTGTGAATTTTCCAAGTCTACAACAGATAATTAAATTCTGCAATTTTATTAAATCAGAGGCAAAATCCTCTCAATCAATTCTTCTACGTCCCAATTCAATTTTCTCCTTCTCAGAGGTTACATTCTATAGTTTTTTACATAACAGTCAACCTCTTCTTGAGGATTCTCCTAACTTAGATAAAATCCTAATTACATAATATCTTCCCTAAATCTATCAACTGAATACTATATATACTGAATCTAATCTAAAACAGTTCAATCTTCCTAGATACTAGTTCAACCCTATCTAGTAAAATTGTAAATTGACAACTAAAGGTACCAACACCTTTGCTTGTAATTTTTTTGGATTTTTGGAATAATTAATGAAGCCTTTTGTCTCTAAGACTCATGCTCCTGCATCAGCTTAACTTGAGATATAACCTGAATCGGTCTATAAAGCATGTTTCAAGAAACCTCAACACTCATTGTGTCTTTTCACCTGCTAGGAACAAACCTACATGACTTCCTCACTAATGTTCCTAGGCCTCAAACCCCTACAAAAAAAATGGAGATGCTCAGACATATCCACTCACTCTAATTGCAAGTGGATCGCCACAAATGGATAATCATTAGGGACTTCAATATGGTTACGTCTCTGAGTGAACGTAGAGGAGGAAGGCAACTTCTAGAAACTAAATTAAAGGAGATGAGGATCTTCATCGAGGGTTCTAACATGGTATACATGAGAACCACTAATCAGTTCTTCACCTAGAATAAAAAAATAGGCAGGTATGCATATATCTCCTATAGGCTAGACTATTTCTTAGTGCCAGACTGACTGCTCACAAATGGAAATTAACTCTCTACAAAGATCCTTCCCTCGGTAGGCTCAGGCCACTATCCCATTTGCCTCTCATGTATAAATTTTGGAAAACCCCTCAAATAACCATTCTTTTTTTAAAAGTTTTGGCTCACCAACCCCAATCTCATCAACACAATTCAAAAATAGTGGCACAACATGAACTACCTCAAAAGCTAAAAAAATGTATATCTTTTAGAAAAAACTCAAAAAGCTCAAAAACATCCTCAAACAATGGAACAAGGATGATTTTGGAAATATCTTCCAAGATAAACAATCTCTAGAAACAAAAATGGCTTCTCTCTAACAATAAATCATCACCAATGGTCACACAAAGGAATTAGGGGACAAAGAAGCTTCTCTGACTAGGAAACCAGAGGAACATTACAAGCAAGAGGAGATCCTCTGGAAATATAAATCTAGGATCACTTGGATCAGGGAGGGGGAGCATAACAATTCCTTTCATATTTCAATCATTCAAAACCACTCCCACAACTAGATCACTTCTCTCTACATGGATACAGAGCAAATTCTAGAGAAATAGGAGGACTTGGAAGTCACCCTAACGAATTACTACTCGGATCTTCTCTCAAACCACAATATGAAACAAAGATATGAAATTAAAAAAATCATCACTTATACACATTAGTTGGTCACTAAGAGTAACTACTCAGCCCTTATCAGACTCATCAGCACCAACAAGGTCAATAATGCAATGCAAAAATGGAAAAAGGAAAATTTCGAAGACTTTATGGCTTCACAATGTTCTTCTTTAAACTTTGTGGGCACATCCTCCTCGTTGAGTTCCTTGAAATTATAGAATACTCTAGAGCTCATATATGCATCCTCCCAGCCTTCAACTCCACATTTCTCGCTCTAGTACCCAAGGACGAAAATGTGGCTTCACTAGGTAATTTATGCCCCATAAATCTCTGTAATTCCATTTATAAACTTGTTTCCAAAATTATTGCTAACTATCTTAAGGCCACCCCCCACTCCTCATCTCTCTTGAGAAAACCAGGTATGTGGAGGGAAGACATATCCTCGAGGGTATCATCCTTGCTCAGGAAGCAATCCATTCCCTCAAATACCTAAAGAGACCTGGCATGCTAATCAAGTTAGATATCTCTAAAGCCTTCAAAAAATTCAACTGGGACTATATGGTTAGCATCCTCTCAGCCTATGGCTTTAACCCCCACTAGAATAAATGGGTAATCTCCCTTGTTACTATGAATTTTTTCTCTATTATTGGCAATGAATCCTCTTTCAACACTTTCAAACCCTCCCATGGAATCTAGTAAGTTGATCCCCCCTCTCATTTTCTCTTCATCCTCATGGTGGATGGACTGGGTGGATCCATCAAGGCTTATTTTCAACAAGGCCTCGATCTCCATGATGAAATCACCCTTTCCCACCAACAATTTGTCAGTGACACACTCCTTTTGAACCACCCATCTATTAGAATCCAAATTTGTCAAAGAAATCCTTGACCCTTTCCAGATTTCTTTGGAACCTCCATTAACATGGAAAATTCCAAAATTTATTTCTTCAATACCCCATCCATCACTGAAAGGAATATCATCTAAATCCTTAGTTTCACCCCTAATCCTATCCAATTCAAGTACTTGGGGGGCCCCTTAACAAATTATTCCTTCAATCATTCTTTATGGAGATGGCTCTTGGAAAAAATCATAAGTAAACTTGATAACTGGACCTATCATTCATTGAACATAACCAACCATCTCATTCTCCTAAAACTAGTAGTACTCCAATCAATGCCCAATTATCTATTCTTTGTTATAACTACCCCTAAATGGGTCTGAAAAACCATTTTGAATATCCACATAACCTTTCTATGGGGAGGACCCCAACTCTAGAAAAAGTGGCCTTTATTCAAATGGGAAAATTTATGCCTACTAAAAGCTGCTAGAAGATTAGGTGTTCACAATCCATAAACAACCAACAAAGTGTTGGGAGAAAAAATTCAGTGATGTTGGGTCAAACACAATGGATACATAGGCTCACCTTTGGCATAAAAAATATGCCTTGAATACTAAAACATATAATCTCATATGCTTATACTCACAAGCTCAAGGACCCCTCATTTGGAACCTGGCAAGATGTAACCAAATCTTGGTTCAAATGCACATTTTTTGGGAAGTCAGAGATGGAGATTGATAATATTATGGGATGACTCTTGGAAACAACTACCAACCTGAGCAACATATTTCAACTTGCTCAAATTCAAGCTTATAATAAAATATCTGTGATCATTTATGTTCACCAATATTGGAAGGAGCATAAAAATCCATGCATACACAAATTTAAGCTTCCAACACTCTATGGAGAAGAAAACTTTGAAGAAAACATGATTTCTCTAGAATAATAATTAAGAAAATGAATGTAAGGAAGTAAAATGGCCTTAATATTCTTTGTTGGGGCTACAAAAGTGTTGTAACCTTCTAAACCAAATGGGCATATCACCTCAATTCTCCAACCCCACCAGCAACCCCAGACCCATTTTGAAAAGGACTCTAGACTCAAAACCTTTGGCCACAAGTATCAATGTTTACTTGGATCCTTGAAAAAAATTGCATCCTCACCTAGGATAACCATGAAAAAGAGGCCTTCATGGACCATCATGGTGCTGCAAGTCAAAAATTAAGTAGGAACCTATGGATAACCTTCTAGATACTTGTGTAGTTGCTAATATTCTCTAAATGATATTGGCACAAGGATTCCAACACACATACAAGGTCAAAGGAAATATTATTCAAAAAATGAAATATTGGGCTTGGTACCCCTATGAAAACTTGATCCTCAATTGACTCTAGAACATAGCTCCCAACTTTCTTTCTTGGGAATTCTAGAAATAAATAAACTACATAATATCCAAAGAAAAATACAAATCCTAAAAAATCATCTCGCAACTCCTTCACATGAATTTAGAGGAGACCAAATTCCTATATAAATGAGATTAAAACGAATTTCAATATCCCCCCCCCCCCCCCCCCCAATTAAAATTCCATCCTAGCTTGGTTGCAATTGAAGGCCCCCCATCCTTGAGGGAGCTCCGCTCATACTTAGACCAAATAATCAAGTCCAGATACCTAGTATCCATCTTTGGAGAAGCACAAGATAAATTTTGATGGAACCTCCAAAGGAAACACGGGAATGCTATAATTGGAGGAGTTATCATAACTCACAATGGAGACATAATCATGATATACATAGGCTACATTGGCTGGGAAAACAAAAAAACAATCAATATTGAAGGCTTGATTCAGGGCCTCCTTATTGCCAAAACCCAAAATCTCCGCCTGATCATCATTAAGGGTGAATATCAGCTCATACTTTGAGCTGCTCAAAAAATATATAATGGCTTTCCACCCTCGAAATGATCCACTAGTTGGCTATTATAATAGATCATACAATAAATTTCTATTTTCCTTCATATTTCTTGGCCAATAAGGGGGTGTAAGAGAGATCCCCCTATGAAGACATGACTCTCGAAATTCCCAATATAAAAGCCTTGGCTCACCACTATCAAGACATGGCAACACAAGTTCTAAGCTTCCCATATTTGAGTGTACATGACGATCGTGACGTAGGGAATCTAGCGCATGCTTTCATTGCATGAAAACTTCAGGAGAATGGAAAGGTGGCAACCATTAGTTGACCTCACCTTAAGCAACATTAAATTCATCCAGGCCATGCTATATTTTTCAAGGAAAAATAATTCATGCACAATGTACGCCATGGAATTGGGCATAATTGAACAGACATTGCTTTGGGAAATCTCTCGGTGCTGACAGGATCCAATTGTTGGTGGTATGGAGCTATTGTGAGACACATGAAGCTTCATAGAACTAGAGGGAATTGCATCATTTTGACAATCATGGTGAGAGAGAGTTTCAGAGCCAAATGGGGTGGAAGTGTATGAGGTTGAAGTGGCAGGGGCTGAGGTATTCAAACTCTTCCCTTGTGCATGCTAAGGGGGTGTGACATCCTCCCACTAAAATTTTTCCCCTTTGTAAATAATTGTAATTAGTTTAAAATATATAAGAAAGGGAAACAAATTCCATTGCTTGAGGAAGAAGGTTTTTTGAGGAAAAAAAATTCTTTTAAATATCATTCTTGGTTGGATGAAAGGGATTTAATGTGATAACTATGCATTGAATGTAACTAAAATAGGAAGGACTGGTCCAATATTCCTTTAGCTCAAATAGCAGCAAAGAAAATGAAAACAATTATGAGAAGCATGGTTTAGGCTGCCATGGGAGGATTGTTGTGCAACTTGTGGAAGAAGGAATTAATTTAGTCTGTTGGAGAGGATGGGAGGACACATACTAATTTATTCATTAGTGGAAGGATAAATGCTCCCTCTCAGTCTCATGTGCACACAAGAAGGGAGGTGTTGGCAGTGAATGCAATAAAAATGTTCAAAACTTTTGTGTGAGAATGTAGATCTGAAAAGAGAGATCTAGTGTTCTCTAGCATGAAATCGACTCCATGAACATGAAGATGATTTGAGGAACTTTTTGCGTGAATATTGTTGTGTGAATTTCTTAAGAGAGTGTGTCTTTCCTATAAGGGTGAAAAACTCATTGGAAGCTTGTGGATTGATGAACTATTAGATTTGGGAAGAATCACTGAGGTTTTTGTGAGGGTTGCATAACCACTAGGATTTGACTTGGGGATGAAGCTTTGGTGATTGATTCACTAAGGAAACACATGGAGAAGTAATTACTTACATATTAACAACTTAACCACTAACAAACCTTCTTGGTAAGTGGGCTCTCTTCTCCTAAAATTGAGGCGAAATTATTTGCATTATGAAATGTTGGCGTGATTGTATGTATCTTTGAATATTGTGAGTCATAATGAGATTTGTTGGTGGATGGAAGAAATAGTGGCCTTGTGACATCATTTATTAACTCTGTTGGTTGGATAAAAATCTCAGAAGCACCCCACCGTAGCCTTTGGAATTTGGCTCAAGGGTGACAGTTACAAGTAAGGCTTGGCTGAAAAAGTCTATGGTTGGGTGGAGAGTTATTTTCCTCAGCTCAATTTCTAATTCTATAATTAATTCCATATAATTTCTTGTAACTGCATCTCTTTTTTATTGATCTCATGTTTAATTGTAAACAATTTCTATATTTACTGTATGAATGGCTCATATTTAGCTAATATTGGAATGGTGAAACTCTGATGCACATGTATACTATTAATTTTTCTATTGTATCATTATTTTGGGTGTAATATACACTGGGTAACATCTTCATGTGTGGCATGAACATTGGATGCTTGCTAGGTGGCTTCAAGCCTATAATATTGAATATGGGGCAAACCGTGTGTGGTCCATGCCTAGAATTCCTGTCCATAGGAACGAAATATTTGTGCACTCGTAATATTTTTAATGGCGTGCTTATATATGTGGTTTATTCCTATAATCTATGTTATAAGGATGATTTTTTGTTTATTTAAGGAATGTTGATCTCCTTGCGGCCTTCTTGGCACCATATGCTTGTTGATTTCTCTTATAAACTTGTTGTGCTTGTCTATTCTTCAAGATAAGCCTTGTAATCTTGGGACTGAAATGAAAATATCTGAGATAATAGATAGATAGGTCCCTAACCTAAAGGGATAAGTCCTTGGCTTGAATGGACAAGTCCCTTGACTAGAGGGATAAGTCCTTAAACCGTGCCTTATATTTCTTTCAGTAAGAACCCTGGGATGGTATTTTGGTGGTAAGCTCAATAGGGATAACACTAGAGTGTGCTTCACAAATACTTAATGGATATGGTTGGACTCTGGCGCAATTCCAAACATTTACAGAACCGCCTTGGTCGAGCCATGGATTAATCCTTTGCAAATGGCGCAAAGTGCAGAGACAAAGAAGAACCTTATCTCATATTATAAGTCTCTGAACCTTATCCATGAACTTGGATGAATCTATCTAGATGTGCGAGGGTTAGTTTAAAAGCTAAGTTGCTAGCCATATGATATTAATGCATAATTGAGTGTGAGGCCAGCATGATGAAGCGATAAGATTTATCATGAGAGATTGATGACTGAGAAGGAACCCATGATGATGTAAGACCAAAGGTTACATCTTGAAAGCCCATATAAGGTCTCACAAGAGAAAGGGTTTCTTGATGATGACTGTGATAGCATGGTAGGGCCTATAGCGCAGAGGAGTCCCAGATGATGTGGAGGTCATTCATTGGCCAACAAAAGGGACATCTCCCATGCGAAAAGGCTTATCGCTGTAGTAGAAAGAGGAAATTAAGACCCACTGAGATAGGGAAAATTATGGTTGTTGACAGGAATATGTTTGTCCCAGAGTCCATCTCACGGAGGTGGAAAGGTGTAGTGCTTGAAAGAGAGCCAATATGACTCAACGTCGGGTTACTATGATCAAAGAAAAGCCGCCATAGTCGACAAATTTGAGCATTGTAGGTGTGAAGGTGTGGACCTGACGGGAGGCGTAAGCCTAGAATTTGAACCCCAATAATTCAAATATGGAGAGAGTTTAAAGATAAGCATGAGATGACATAAGCCTAGGTTGTGGTGGAGAACACATGATCCTGACGATTTGTTCATTGGAATGATGGAATACCCACAAAGAAGTCAACTTGGAAGGCCTAAACAAGAGAAAATGTAAAGTGTGTAAGTTAAAAAGGGTCGAGGTAATGGGCCAAATAATGGAAGGTTTTATGATAGCTAATGGGTTGCCAATTTATATTATATATCTATATATGTGTGTGTGTGTTTTTGTGTGTGTGTGTGGCTGGAGTTCATAGGCAGAGTTTATATGAATAAAAAATATAAATAGGGATCACAAAAACCAATGCCATGAATGGGTCAACAACCAATATACCATTTCCAAGTTAGCGCCGACAGGTTAGCTATGGTAACCACACGGGTGCCACGTGGAAAGTTTGATGATGTGGCACTCTCTAATTCACCAAAAAATCAAATGGCCATATCTCTTGATCAGAAGGTCAGATTAAGATAAAATTTTATATCGTCAGAATCGTCTTGATGATATGGGCGCAAAAAACATGTTTGTTGAGGCTTTAAGCTAGTTAATCAAATCATTTTTTTTAAACCCCATTTCCATAAAGGCACCTTATATATTGGGTCAATCATAGTAACCACCTCCTTTTAACCGATGTTTTAGAGGGGATTAGGAGGGGCTGTGTTATAGAGTGGTATCTCAGCATCCAATTTCAACACTTGGACTAGATGGGCTCTATCATGGATAAGTAAAGGAAGGATTCCTACAAGGCATTTCATAATGAAAAATAGAGTGATTCATAATGAATTTTCAAGAGAATTCTTCCGGTTGATCAAATTTCAATTTTTCTGGTTCATGCATTTCGAACCACTAAGTGTGGAATTTCATATTGATTTTAGAAAATTAACTAAATAAATGTTTTGGTGTTAAAATCTAATTTGTGGTGTATTTAATGCATGTATGAGTGTTGTTCTGACCTTGTGATTTGGGTTAGTATCATGGTATTAACGAATGATATGGATTCATTACATTGATGTGATAAGTATTTTTCAACTAGCCTTGTGCGAGTGGATTTCCAACAATGAGCCAAGGTGATAACAATTTCTATATGTTAAATTTTGTCTAAATCTAATAGTTTTGTTTGTGTAACAACACATAACATAATATGAGATGACCTGGAACAACAGAGGATGGTACCACATAAATTTTGAAGGCCAAGAAATGAAAAATAAGATGGTATAATATAGTTATGACTACACACAACATGGGAAAGAAGAAAGATCAATTGACTAAGGGGGAGGGGAAGACTCTCCTAACCTAAGGGGTACACTAAGGAGTTTGAGGGAAAAAATAAGGAGATCCAAGCATAGGAGAGATAAGCAGAAGTTCATGCATTCATATTTCAAAGCCTATAGAACTTGCAAAGACAAAGGAAATAGGGCTTGGGTACTATTCATAGAGACAGGAATAACCCTTTGAAATAAATAAATAAAACGGGGTATATGGTAGTAGTTCCAGGAAGAGGCAGAGGTGGGAATGTGAGGACACTATGAAAGGGAATGCACCATTGAATATCATAGATGGAAGAATTAACAATTGGGAGCATCATTATGGTAGACCTTCTAGTTCCAATACCAAGAGGTTCCATCATCATTATTATAATCATCATCAACACCAAAGAAAGAGATAAATGGAATATCTAGAAGAGGAAATTAAGAAATATAAACCGCCCACATTTGATGGGGAAATGAATAAGTTTGAATATGTACAAGCTTGGGTGCTTGGGATGAATAATTTCTTCAGAATCCATAAATATTTTGAGAACATGAAAGCAAAGGTATCCAACTATAAACTAAAGGGAAAATAAGACGCATGGTGGGAGTATTTGAAGAATATCAAGCGAATAACTAAAGAGTGCCTAAATTGGAATGAATTTGAAATAATATTCAGAGAAAAATATTTATTAGATAACTATTATGGTTACAAAGAAAAAGTGTTTTATTAGCTTAAAATGGGACCAACGTCATATGAGGACGTTCTCACCAAGTTCCTGGAATTGCTAAGATATGTTCCATACCTTAAGAATGAGAAGGCAATAGTTTAGAGGTTTATTAGTGGGCCACCTCTATCATTCAGAGATCAGATTAAGATCCATGAGCCTCAAAAATTAAAGGATTTCATTAAAAAGTTTAAAAACTGCTACGAGAAGTCTAAATGCATACTATATCTTGAGGCTAACTTGAAGGTAAAAGGAAGTCATGAAATTAAAGGAAAAAGGTAGGGAAGTTCAGGGAAATGGACCGGGGGGGAGGTGAGAAATTCCACCACTAGTACAAGTGAAACCCAATAGAATATCAATATAGCATGGGAAGGCTAACATGCTCAGTACAAAGAAGAGGATGGATCTTTGAAGAAGCCTATAGTATGCTAGAAATGAAGGGAGAACCATCTATGTAGAGACTGCCCCAAAATACAAAGAAATCAACCAGGATTACATATTGTGAAAGAAGCATAGACAATGGAGGATGTAGTGTGAACATGCCTAGGATATGGGCAACTGTGCAAAATAGGCATGCAATCCATTAGGAATTAAGTGAATGAAATGAATGATTAGATATATAATATATATCCATGTTGGTTATTGTTGATGCAATAAAATAAATTGTAAACACATTGTGCAATGGTTGAGTATAATTGTCATGGTTGGTTGTAGTAGAAGAGATTGAATGGAACCGTGGAGAGTGCTCAAGTTGAGCCTTACTCATGAAGCATTGAATTCGCCAGACTCATGGGGATTGAGTCAATTTTTTGAACAATATTGTTTTAGATTTGTTGTGGTCTTAAATTTTTGGTTGCATTGATTGTTGTTTTTTTATTGTTGAATTTTACATGGCCATGTTAATCCGTTTCATGATTTTATGAATAAAGTCATGAATTTATTTATCCTTACTGTTGCCCTTTTTCCTTTCATTTTCATGCTTTGGGGCCTTGGGGACATTGGTTGGCCATGGTAGGAAAGCCGCAGGGCTTTGTTAAGAGAGCTAAAAAGGACCAATAAAAATTATGACCTAAAAGAGGTCATGTGATTAATTGAAGAGAATGAAAAAAAATAGGAAGGTCGGAAATGGGTAGTGTGAAGATAGCATGAATGAGGGCATGTTGATATTGGGAAAATGGGCCAGAAATGTCATTACTGGAATTCCATGAAATATTACTCCTGAATGTAACAATAAGTGTAAATGAGAAGATACGAATGACCAAAAATTGATTGTGTAAACAATGTTGATATAAAATAACGACCAAAGGTGATAGATTAAAAAACAAGGTACATAAGGTAAAGGGATGAATTTTGGTAAAAGAATTCTTGTGACCAACACATGCTTGCATAAGGAAGGGGCTCTAAATTTTTCTCTTTTTCAATCATAATATGTTAATATTTTTATACCCATGACTAAGTGGACGTCAGTATGACATCCAAGTGGGATGTTTTGGTCCATGTGGATAATGGAAAACGATATGGAAACCATGAAAATGAATGAAAATGAGTTTCTCTTGACCTTGACTCTAATTAGATATGCAAATTTATGTTCATGCTCATGATGATATGTATGTACAAATTCCTTTGTGCCTAACAAGGTCTTGTTAGGAATCATTCTCGTGGAAGAATGATGGTATACATTTAATTGATGGCAATGTAAATGGCTATATGGAATGACATGGTAAGTTGTTCAATGCAATTTTTGGTTGAAAGAGGAATTGATGTGGTGGGGAAGCCCTGTATGAACAATGATTTTAAATAAGAATATGATTATATATTCTCATGTTTTGTCACATGGATAACATGGAAATGTTGATGGTTATGGTAGCATGCATATTAACTAATAAACATAATCCTTGATTGTAGAATTGAATATGTACTCCATTAAGCACCATGTTGATGCCCAAAGAGAGTTCGGTCAAGTAGAGAAACTATGATGATAGAAAAACTAAGAAACCCATGATGTTGGATAATAATAAAAGAGTAAGCTCAGATGATAGCTCAGTTGAGAAACCCCAAGAGGCTTGTTGGTTGATAATCATTGAGTAGTGGTTGTGCTTTGCATTCTGATATATCCACTGGAGACTATGATGGTTGAAAAATTTTGGTAGGTTGAGGCACCTAGGTCTAGTGCGATGATAGCACTTGATGGTAGCTCCATGGGGTTGGGCTGAGAAAACAGGTGGTTGTTCCACTAAGAAGTTGTTGGAGAGTGCACTCTTATCCCTTCAGGGATAATTTGACTGATAAAAACTCCTCACTATTAACTATATATCACTCTCCAAGGTTGAATTGAGACTCTTTGTGCTACGAATGAGCCTTTGCACAGAATTGTATCCATTATGGTGTAACAACTAGGAGTTGTTGAGAACACTTGAGAAATTGGGTTGTTAATGACAGATTTTTATCCACTATGATGTAATAGCTAGAAGTTTTTTAGAACACATAATAAATGGATGTGTTAGTGACTATTTTGTAGCCACTAAGGTGTAACAATGAGGATTTGTTGAGAACACCTGATAAATGTTCTTGTTAAAGATGTGTGTGAATGGTTGAGAAACCATTCAAAGCACAAGGAAAAAGGTAGAATTTTTTTTTTTTTTAACTTTCTATAATGAATCTCATGAGAGATTGTTACATGCCATGTTACAAGAAAGCATGGGAATTTCCTAGATGGGGTGAATGAAGCGAACTAAAAAGAGGACTACAACAACTTGGATATTTCAAAGTCCGCTTCAAAAGCACCAAGAAATATGCATGGTGCCACTGAAAGATGGTCGAGTTAATGGGTATATATATATATATATATATATATATATATATATATATATATATATATTTGTTGTTCAAACAACTAAGAATGTGAGTTATAAATGTTGTATAGAGTTGTATGTTTAAAACTCCATATCAAATATGTTTATTTTGTAAATGGTTATTGAAAATCAAGGACGGTGTTCCCCTCAAGGGGGAGGGGATTGTGACACCCCCTGGTTAAAACTTCCCCAATTTGTAAATAATTGTAATTACTTTAAAATATCCAAGAAAAAAGCATGGATTCCATTGCTTGAGGAAGAGGGTTGCTTGAGTAAATGGTTTTCTTTTAAATATCAGTATTGGTTGGATAGAAGGGATTTAATTTTTTGTTTGTGGATTTAGTGTAACTGAAAGAGGAAGGATTGGTACAAGTTTCATTTAGCTCAAACAACAAGCAAAGAAAAGGAAATAATTTATGAGAAGGATGGGTTGCACTGTCAGGGGAGGACTGATATGTGACTTCTGGAAGAAGGGAGGAAATTAATTTGTCGGAGAGGAAGGGGGGGCACACACTCATTCAATCATTCATGGAAGGATACATGCTTTATCTTGGTCTCACGTGTCCACAAGCAGGGAGGTATCAACAGTGAACACGAAAAAAAATGTTCAAAAATTTTGCGTGAGAACGTAGAGCTAAAAGGAGAGATTAAGTGGTATCTAGCTTGGAATATACTCGAGGAAAAGGAGAACTAGATGAGGAAAAATTTGAGTGAAGATTATTGTGTGATTTTTATAAGAGAGTGTGGCTTTCCTGTAAGGCTAAAGAACCCATTGGAAGGTTGTGAATTGATGACCTTGTTAGATTTGGGAAGAATCACTGAGGTGTTTGTGAGGGCTGAAGAACCATAAGGATTTTCCCTGGGTTGAAGCTCTGGTGCTTGAATCACTAAGAAAACTCCTCGAGAAGTGATTTCCTTACCCATTAACAACTTAATGTTGGCATAATTATATGTATATTTGAACAGTGTGAGTCATAATGAGTCTAGCTAGTGGATTAAGGGAGTAGTGGCCTTGTGACATCCTATCTTAGTTCTATTGGTTGAAAAAAAACACTTAGAAACACCCCACCTCAATATTTGGAATTTGGATTAGGGGTGATAGTTGCAAGCAAGGTTTGGCCGCAACTGCCTATGTTTCGGTGGGCAGTTGTTTTCCTGAGCTCATTTTCCAATTATAGAAATAATTCCAGATAAGTTATTGTAATTGCATATCCTTTTTATTGAGCTCATATTGAATTATAAATTGTTTTTGTAGTTATTATATGAATGGCTCATAATTTGCTTCGGTTGCAATGGTGAAACCATTATGCATGTGTAGACTGTGGCTGTGATATTGTATCATTTTTCTTTATGATGGAAACGGTTATATATGTATATTTATAAACACTTGAGTGGGTGTAGTATGCACTGGGTAACACTATTGTGTGTGGCATGAGCATTGGATACATGCTAGGTAGCTTCAGACCTGTAGTATTGAATATGAGGCGACCCATAGTGTGCCCCATGCTTAGAATTCCTGTCCATAAGAAAAAATTGCTTTTGGGCTCGTAATATTGTTAATGATTTGTCTCTGTATGTGGTTTACACCTATAATCAGACTTAGAAGGAGGACTTCCTATTTATTTAAGGAATTTTTATCTCCTTGCGGCCTTCTTGGCACCATATGCTTATTGATTGATCTTATGAACTTTTTGTTCTTTTTTATTATTCAAAAGAGGCCTTTGGATCTCAGGACCAAGATCATTTTTTTCCTCGTAAGATATTGAGGACCCAAGGAATTGAAAATCTCTAAGAGACTGGATGGATAGGTCCCTGGCTTGAAAGGGTAAGTCCTTGGCCTGACTAGACAATTCCCTAGCCTGGATGGACAAGTACTTGAATCGTTTCTTGTATTTGTTTCACCAAGAACCATGAGATGGTATTTTGTGGTAATTTTAGGAGGGATAACACCGAAGTGAACTTCAAAAATCCTTAATGGGTATGGTTGGAATCTGGCACAAGTCCATACATTTACAGAACCAACGTGGCCAAGCCATGGATGAATCCTTCGCAAATGGTGCAAAGTACAGAGTGGGAGAAATACCTTAGCTCATATTCTAAGTCTCTTAACATTATCCATGAACCTGGATGGATGTATCACGTCGCGCGAGGGTAAATTTAAAAGCTAAGTTGTTGTCCATGTGACCAAAATGCATAATTGAGCGTGAGGCTAGCATGATGAAGGGTTGAGATTTAGTGTGAGAGATTGATGGTTGAGAAGGAACCCAATATGGCGTAAGCCAAGAGGTTATGTCCCGGAGTCATACAGAAGGTTACGCAATAGAAAGGTCAAGTTGACAAGGAACAAGATAATGTGGAAGGGTCTGCAACACGAAGGAGGATGGGATGATGTTGAGACTATGCATTGGCTAACGAAAGAGCCAACTCCCATGGTAATAGGCTTATTGCGATGTTAAAAATAATAAGGAAGGAACCACTGGGATGGGGAAAATTATGGTTGTTTATGGGAATATGCATGTCCCGAAGCCCATCTCTTAGAGGTGGAAAGGTGTAGTATTTGTGGGATAGGAAATATGACTTAGCATCGAGTTGTCGTGGTTAGAGAAAAGTCATCAGAGTGGAAAAATGGTATCATTGTAGGTGCAAACGTTTGGACCCGTAGCTACACGTAAGCCCGGAGGTTGAACCCCAACAATTTAGTAGTAGAGCGAGTTTAAAACGAGGCGTGTGATGATGTAATCTTGAGCTATGGTGATTAACACGTGAGCCCAATAATTTTTTCATTTCCACGAGGGCAGAACTACAGACATGTGTCAGCCCAAAATGCCTACCCCAGAGAAAATATTAAGTGCATAAGTGAGGAAGGGTTGGGGTAATGGGCCCGAGTAAGGGAATTTTTTCCAATAGCTAAAAACCTGTTAATTTGTATTATATATCTGTGTGTGTGTGTGGGAGGGGGGGGGGGGGTGGGGGGGTTTGAGTGCATATGAAGATTTTATATGTATAACAACTATAAGCAGAGATCGCAAATACCAATTCCATGAATGGGTAAAAAGCCAATATACCATTTCCAAGTGGCACTGATATGTTGGCTATGGTAACCATGTAGATGCCACATGGAAAGGTCGATGATGTGGTGCTCTCTAATTCACCAAAAATTAAAATGGTCATATCTCTTGATTCGAAGGTTGGATTGAGGTAAAATTTTATATTGTCAGAATCTTCTTGACGAGACAAACGAAACAATGATTTTTTTAGGCTTTAATCCAGTTAAGAATATTTTAATTTTTATACCCCATTTTGATAAAGGTGTCTTGGATATTGGGTTAAGCATAGTAACCAGCTCCTTTTAACTGGTGTTTCAGAGGGGATTAGGAGGGGGTGTGTTAAATGGGGAGGAGAAATTTGATAAGGATATTTCAGTACACATTAACAAGACTCATGGATGCCATAGAGGCTAAGGAGAATTGTAACACTAGAAACACTCTTTGTGCTATCAGGAATCTATTAGATAAGCATCTTATGGACTAGGAGGAAATTAGAGACAATTCTGAAATAAATATGGAAGAGGCCAATTCCTTTTTGGTGCATACGTGAATAGTGCTCGGGAACTTGCCTAGGGTGATGAGAATCCCCTTTTCACCTCTTCTTCCTCCTCCAACATCATCCAATTCACATGATAGCTCTAAAGAAGATGGATCTTCCAATGAGGGATAGAGACCCTCTTCATGTGGTCACTCAAAAACACATGAAAAGAAGGAAAATGTGGTGGCCAACCATAGCTCTCCGGAATTGGAGGAACAAACACAAAACACAACTAGTTAGGCCAACATCGAGGGCACTTTAAAGGGATAACCCTCCAAGGAACCAAAGGAATGATACAAATTATTCATTGAATGGGATCATCCACATATTCTGGATGGATATGATGACCCATTCTTGTTCCTAAGCTGTAGGGGTTAGCTCGAAAGGAGAAAGGTCAACATGGCACGGTCTCAGGGGAGCCAACTCAACTAAATTAGCCCAAATATGACTAGAAGAATACCTAGCCCCATCAAGCATGATGAATTTCATTGACTTTTTCCTCTTATATTCTTTCATTTGCATGTCATTTTAATACTCTAGGATGTCTAGTTTTTTCCACGTTCTTTTTGGTTTTGTTGTCATATGGTTAATGTATTGCACCTAAAATCATTGGGAGACCATCTAGTTTCCCAGCCATGGCGATATGGCTCTCTCCTTATTACTCCTCTATTTCTTTTGTGCTACTATTCACTCTAAGGATCAAAGCTTAAGGGAGACTATTAGGTTTCCCTTTCATGTAAAGGTGGTCTTCACATGTTTTCTTTGTCCACATTTTTCTCCAGGAACATAGAAATTTTTGGTTCGTCAATTTTGTATTTTATGTACATTTTTTATAATATAAAAAAACCTTGACTTGCCTACAAAAAGAACAATGAATATAAAGTTTGAATGTATTTGACTATGCTCACGAATATGATTGAATACGTTTAGTTGTTAATATTAATCAAGAACAACGACAAGAGATTATGTTTGACCAAAGATGAGGAGTGTTGAATCTCAAACATAGTCAAACATACTCAACAACATTAGTAAATGTCGTTGACTAATTTTGTAATGTCACAATGTGAGGTTGAATAAATTGCAATGTAATGTAACATTGTGACAATTATTGTCACATTCCGACTATGTTTGTCACAATGTGGCATTCGATAGATTTTGTACCATTTCGACATCACATCATGTTTGATTATTAAAACCTTAATATTAAATCCCATTATTAAAACCCGAATATTAAAACCCAATATTTATTCCCAATAATAAAACCTTATACTAAAATCCTAATACTAAAACCGCATAGTAAAACCTAATACTAAAACCCTAATATGAAAACCAAATATTAAAACCATAATATTAAAATCGAATACTAAATATGGGAAACATAGGCTTGATCAAGTTTTATCATGGTCAACTATTTAAACAATGACTATCAAGGTTGACTTTGTTTGGCTATGTTGTTAAATATGGTAAATATGGGATTTACTAAGTTTGATCATTGTCAACTATTTAATCAATGGCTATAGAGGTTGACTTTGTTTCACTATGTTGACTATTGTGGTTGACTATGTTTAACTATTAACATTAATCAATAAAATAATAGGTGATTATGTTTTATCGACGTTGAAGAGTGTTGGCTATCAAACATAGTTAAACATAGTCGAATACAATCAACCATATTAGTAATCCAATGTGTTTTAAACCATCTTAATATTAATATTATTAAAAATTTATAAAAATTGACTATGGATGTCCACATTTATCATGTTGACTCTACTTATGTCAAGCACAATGTTTATGCCTAATTATAGGCATGTTGACCATGATTAACTATAGGCACCAAGGTTAACTACATAATTGACTATATGATTGGTTAACTATATCGTTGGTTAGCTATATGGTTGACCAAAATTGGCTGAGAATGAAAATTATATAATAATTAATATTAATATTAAGTCGAATATTAATATTAATAATAACCTTTAATGAAAATAATTTTGTAATTAAATAAAATAACAAAAATAAAAAATTATTTATTTTAAAAATATGTTATTTTAGATATAATTTTTGGGATTCAATTGCGTTAAGTAAGTCATTCATCTATGAGAATTTCCATGAATGGTAGTTGTATGTGACTAATTTCTCATGATTTTTGAATAGTCCACTTAGCACTCATTGCATTGGGTGATGCTCACAGGGATGAAGAAGTGGGATTGAAACTAGTGAAATGAATCACATAGCGTCAATCATCACTTCAGGGGCTTGCACCCGGTAACCAGGACTTCCCGGGAGGTCACCCATCCCAGAACTCCTCTGGCTCAAGCGCATTTAACTGTGGAGTTTTCCCCACAATCAAGCCCACTTAGGTTGCTACCCCATTTGCAAAACCTTAGCAAGTTTTGTGCCTCATGAACCATTCAAGAAGAGCTCCCTTTACTCTTTGTAGTTTAAGTATGAGGGATTTCCGCTTAACTGACTTACTTAACGCAGTTGAATCCTTAAAATGATATCTAATATAATGCACTACGGAAACCCCTCATACTTAAAATATGTTATTTTGATTTTTTTTTTATATTTTATTTAATAATTTAATATTTTCAATTAATTTTAAAAATATTATGTGTGCTTTTTTTTAATAGCGAAGAAAACCAATTAACACTATTCTTATCAAATTAATATAAACTTTGAATACTAATTCAAATATGACCAACATTAAAAAGTCACAAAGCAATGGAGAAAGGATGGCTTGCGGTAGGGTTTCTTTTTTCACATCCTTGTTGTTTCGGCTGCCGCCGACACTCAGTTTACAGCTTCCGCTCCAACATCAGACGCCTCCTGCTGCACCGTTACGACCGAGAATGAGCTTGCAGCTACAATGGTTGCAGCTCTAGGATGAGAAGTGGCCCCTTCTGGGTCGATTACTCCACATTGTGTTGCTGTTGCTCCCATTGAAGCAGACGCCCTTTGCTTTACTGCTGTCGATAGGGAAGATCATGCGGCTACATACAACCATGATACTACTACTGCGATGATAGTACTAAAGAATGCAAGCGTTTACATCAGGGATGAACTCCTAGTTCGGTCTTGTAAACCCGTCCTCCACAATGCTACAGGAACCACTGCCTATGCCTCATTGAAGCCTTGCCTCTCAGATTTTCTCTCTGGATGCGCTGAGGAGTCTCATCCAGCAGGAAAAAATCTGAATCTATTAAACACTGACAGGCAGAAGTCCTTCCTCAACAGGAAAATAGATCGGGCTGAGGACATCAAAGACCAGGTAAGAACCACCAATATGACTTCCATATTGACATATACCAGCCAATATTTCTCATCTCTACTCTATCCTGCTTTCCAAATCCAGATCTCTCTTCTCTTGCGCTGGTCCATGCTTCTTTGGGTCCGCTCAACGGATAGAGTTCAACAGCTCTTACACGCCCTTGAGTACAGGCTGGGGATTCCCACAGCACTTCAAAGACTCCTTTACGAAGGTAAACAACCTAATGCCTCTTTCCCCCTTTCATTCTACAACATTGAAAGAGATGCTACTCTAGTTTTATCCCATCGTTTAAGAGGAGGAGCCACAGGAAATTCCTCTATTTCTCCAGCCTTCTCCTACAAGGACGTTGTCCATGCACAGCCCAAGAAAGATGCCCAAACCCCTGAGGTCCCCAAGCCTTTTCTGGTTGATAAATTAGAGGAGATCCCCTTCATTGATATCTCCCATCCAGATATGGCAGATCAGCTTCAAAAATTTGCAGAAACTGCTATCATATGCAGATTCAATGGGTTGTAGCCTCATACAAAGGAGCTCTATGAATGGATATACGACAACTGGACCCAAAAATGCAAGATCGGCTTCTGCTCAAATGGTTTCTTCATAGTTCTGTTTGATCACATCAAGGATTATCATCAGGCGCTAATAGGAGGCCCGTGGTTTTGGGGAACAATGGGGCTATTCATTACCCCCTGGTTCCCTGATTTTGACCCAGCAATGGCATTCATTACTAAGACTCTAGTTTGGGTCAGGCTTCCCAATTTACCTGCCCATTTATGGCACCTTACAGTCTACCGAGGTATAGGTAACACCCTGGGACGCTATCTGACTACTGATCACTTCACAAGGCCTATACACATATTGTAGAATATGTGTGGAAATAGACATAAGTAAAGGTCTGCCAGACCAAATTAATCTCAAGGTAGGGGATTTTGTTTGGACGCAGATCCTAGATTATGAAAATATAACCTTCCGCTTCCGCCATTTTCATCAAACAGGGTACCTTCAGCATAATTGTCCCACATTCCTTGGGAAAAAAAGGAAAAAAAATTCAAAATCCAAATCCAAAATATGGATACCATGTAGTCCACCTCCCTTGGATGACTCTAAGTCCTCGAGTTCAGAGGATGAGGAGGTTGAGGCAGACATAGATCATGCACAACAGAAGAATGATTTGTCTTCTGCCGCTCCTGAGGATCCTCCAGACACGACGATCTCTCATAAACGCACTCATGAGACCTCCTCCTCAGATTCAGATAAGGAGAGCCCTTCCTCAGACAACTCCAATCTACAAGTGGTTCTTGCCCGTCCACTCCAAGATGAATGGGTAAAAGTTATAAAAAGAAAGGGAAAAAACCTCGCAAGGAGGCTTAGACTCGAGCTCTTTTCGTCTTGTTCTCTTTGTCATGTTTCTTAGTTCTTTTGCTTGTTTCTCTTATTCTCTTCAGGACCGAGGTTGATAGTTCATCGTTTCCGATAAGCCCTTTTCTTACCTTTCTTGATTGTATTCACACCTTGTACTATCTATTTACTTAATAGAATTAGTCTCATTCAAAGAAAATAAAATAAAAAATAAAAAATATGACCAACATTATTCCTATAAAACTAATATAAACTTTAATATTAATCTTAATACAATTACTTTATTTAAATTATTTAAAAAATGTTTATTCAATTCCCTTAATTTTTTGTTTTATGGATATCATGTAACTTTCAATTCCTTTGAAGAAAACTTAACCCATATCACCAATTAATCCACATTTCACGAAAAACTATCAAATTAATAAAAAAAAATATTTAAAAAAAAAAATACTTTCACCATGGTAACCTTACTTCAAAAATTCATATACAAGTATAATATCTTTATCATAAAGCACACCAACAATGAAAGTATTTGAATGCATGGTCATAAAGCACAACACCAATGAAACTATTTGAAACTTTTTGAATGCAACATTTATTTACTGGCTTTCAGGCTTTAATATTTTAGTGGAAATTTATCTCTAAAATTTTAAATCTTGCTTTTATTATTCTTTTTCCCCTCATATATGATTTATATTTATTCAAAATCATGGTTGCATTTTGCTTTTATTATTTCTTTAAATGGTTGCATTTATATCACTGAATAAGATTGACATACACGAGTATTTAGGGAAATATGTAAACTACAAATATGGACAAAATAATGATCTACGCGTACATTTCGTTTACCAAAATTCGTTATGCTCCCCCCTTTAAGACGGGGCTCTCTTCAAGTAAATTATGAATCATCTTGGCCTTAGCATAGGATTCACTATAGAATAACCACTAAAGTAATTAGATTTAAGATGGCCTAATTGATGTTTTATTGTATACTCTATACTAGGGGATTGTAGGACTGAAAAGAAATATCATTCAAATGGTGATTCTAAAGAAATAGTTATATGGTGAGGTTTAATTTAGAAATTTAAATAGAGCTACCATAATGTCATCAATTATACTCATGAGAGAATATGATATCATGAAGGTATTTTTGAATTCCCATATACAATGACATGATAAAATATGGGAAACTTGTAAATATGTGGTGTAGCTTATTATTTAAATTTCACTTATCAATTATAAACTGTAAAAGGAATAATAGTTGTAACCTTTCATTACCATGAATGGGTGAGTTTCTGATTTGTTGGATCTTGCTACGGTAAATTTGGGTTAAATATATTTATATAACTGTCAATAGTTCTTGAATGTTGGGTATCTTGGATAACATCCATAGAAAATAAAAGTATAAGAAATTTAAAGAACTCATTATCTGATTGGAATTATAGTCTTTATTCATTCTAATTATTTCTCATGGAGAATAATATAATGCACCAAGTTCAATTAATTAGGTTGTTAATACCACCATATGCAAAGCGACGTCTCCTAATTGTCTAACCATGTATTGGATCAAGACAAGTGAAGAATTGAGCATGCAAAATTAAAAGGAGGGCAACATCAAATTAACAAATGTTCAATGTACAACACTTTAGAAAAGTGTTTATGATGAACGATACATCCACAATTAGTTTTTAATTAATGTGTATTGTATGAGCGTATCTACAAATCAAGATAACCTACATACATATCAAGGCAGTGAATGAGAAATCATTCTGGTGATACCATTCAACGCTATTAGTTTACATATATTCCTTCAATTCAGAATATCATTGATGCAACTTTATGAAGGAACGCAATGGAATACAAAAATACACATAAAAGCAGAGATGCAACAGAAATAAAACTTCATTTCATTAATAACATGTAACTGAAATATGCTTACAGACAGAATGGAAATAAACTAGGTAGGGCGCTGGTAGCTTATCTCTAAGAAGAGATGTGGCGGCTACAAGCCTCTAAACTGTGTTACAATGAGGCGCGAGGGCCTATTTATTATTGAGAAATAATGGATAACCCTAAACATCCAAAAACATAACCTTAGGAGACGAAGCGCCAAAACTATCGGCCCCGTTTGGGTAAATTGGTACATCAATCTTCTCGGGGACGTAACTTTGGCATACGATGTTCCTTCATGTTGCTCCTAAGTTTTCCAAAAACCGTCATTTAGGACCTCAAAATGGCTCCAGAAGTTCAGGACCCAAAAAATGCTAAAAATAGTAAACTATGCTACAATTAAGGAAACTAAAAAAATGAAAGAAACAATGGTGGGGCCCTAAGTGGAATAGACGATTGGACAACAATATACACCTGGATCATTCCTCCCCCCTTAGGAAGCAATGGTCCCCATTGCGTTGAGTTCCTCCATGAGATGAGGAAACTTTTGCTGAACTTGGTCCCTGGTGAACCATCTGCCTTGGTGCAGGAATTGGCCAGCTTTGACAACCCGATATAGTTGGATCTTCTGCTGGCGAGTTTTCTTGATTTGCACTTCCATGATACGATATGTGGTTGCATGTTCCATCTAGTCTAGGTTTAACTTTGTTGATGTGAGTTGTTCTGCAATGTCGGAGGTGTCCAGTAGAGGTGGGAAGTAGGGCTGAAGGCTGTCCACATTTAACATAGGGTGTAGACCAAGGAATGGTGGAAAAATGAGCTCGAAGGCATTGGACCGTACAATCTTGGTGATGGTGTACGACCCATGGGGCGAAGTTTGCGGTGGGGTCCAGTGAGGCAATCCTTCTACAAATGTAGCCACACTTTGTCGCCCACATGGAAGTTGTGTGGCACCCGATGTTGATCATGTCGTTGCTTGTACTTAGCATTAGCTCTATCCAATATGTCATGAACCTGTTGGCAGATCTATTGAATGTCCTCAATGAATTTGTTTGCCTTGTTAGCTTCAAACTAGACATGATCCGAATCGGCTTGAGTAGCTGTAAATGGCATGGCTACGTCAATGGGACATAGTGGTTGGAATCCCAAGCCCACTTGAAAGGGGTTGTGGCCGGTTGAGCTATGGAGAGCCCAGTTATATCTTTGTTGTACATAAGTAAGGCTCTCATCCCATGTGTGTGGATGCTTTGAATTAAACATGTGTGAATGTGTACGATCATCCTGTTGACTACCTTTGTCTAGCCATCAGTTTGGGGATGGAAAGTTGTGGACTTGGTGTTAGTATGAATCTTAATTCCAAGCGTACGAAAAAATACCACTTTAGTTGGGCATAACAAACAACCCTAACAGCAAATATGGCTGCTAATATCCTCAGATCTGTAGTTAGGTGATCAAGATAAATGCTACAAAAATCTAGATCTATGCATCAAAAGACATTAAGCAGTAAAAAAATAATATTTACTCCATGCATCCAATAGACAAGACAAGAATATGTTGAATGAATTTTGTATTAATGGCACCTGGGAGGAAAACACAGAAGGGTGTTACCAGTTCTCCTCAATGGGACGAGTTCTTGTAAGTCCTCAACACTTCAGATCTAAAATTCCTCTCTCTTGATGGTATAGAAAACCTAGACAAAAATGGTAGCAAAATATGACTACGATGGTAGATCAAAGTCAGACCAAAAGTATAGATCCAGAGTGATCTTTAGGCAACAAAAGGTGGTGAATGAATGGAAAAACCCTTCTATTTATAGCAAAATATTGAGTTAGTCTAGATATTGGTGCATAATTAAAATATTATTAACCCAATCAAGATCCAACTTTTATGGAATATTTTATTATATTTGTTGGAGGGAAAAGGAATTTGACTTGGGTCAAATCCCTTTATTTGTAAATAATAAATAAATAAATTATTTATTTATCATTTTAAGGATGTGGTTGAGTAATAATCAGATAAATAATGATTTATTTAATTATTTAAGGGTGATTTAGTCATATTCAACAAAGAATATTATTTAAATAAGGTTTAAATAATTATTCTTAGGAAATAATAAGATAAATAATGATTTATCTAATTAATTTCCCTGTTTTGGGTTAAATATAACCAGGAATATTAATTAAATTGTTGTTTAACTAATTATTCCTTGAGGAGAATAAAAAAAATGTAGATTTATTTAATATTTCCTCATGGGGTTTCTTGTTTAGACCATAAACAACTTAATAAAGGTGGTTTACTAAGTTATTTTTCATAGTGAATGCAATTTTACTTAGGGTGAAATTGGTCTTACATGGTGTAATTGGGTCCATCTAATAAAAATAGGTTAGATGGCCAAAAGATGGTGTAACAGATTGCCCCCCAGTGTGCGATCGTTAGGAGCTAATCGTATGACCGAAGTAAGTTGTAAGAACTCAATCACTCGACACCGAAGGGGAAGTCAAAGAGAGAGAAATGTAAGGTAGACCAAAGTGCTAAGAGGAATATACCCTGAGGAGGAGAGACTTACAGGTGCGACAAGTCTCTTTTTATGAATGAGTAATTGTGCTATAGGCAGCGGGGGAGGCATACCTATGCCCGCCGAGACAAAGTACAAAGAATAAGGCATCCAGTAAACAAGGGACTGAACAATATAGTACATACTGGCATAAACATGAGACAGATAAAGAACATGATAATGAATCTCACATACATACTGTGCCTGGGATAAAATCCAGGACTTGTACAATAATATCTGAGTACATGAGATACAAAATACAACCCAGATGCCCCTGTAAACAAGAAAGGGCTCTGAAAATTTGACTGATACATGCAATCAAAAAGTCGTTGCAAGCGGCTAAGGCTGACATCATCAAATCTATGGAGCTACATCAAAGGGTGAAAGGAAGAGGTCATCCAGGTGTATGGGGGGCTACCTATAGGGCCACCCCCTCATGAGGGCTGAGACATCTCACACACACACCTGGGAATCACTAGTCCAATCTACTACATCACTGAACCATCGAGTATACGGATCTCGATCATGCTGAAAGGAGTTGGAGCTGAGAAAAAATCAAGTCAAAGGGCTATAAGGAGTCCCTTTGCTTGATCCGAGGCACCGAACAAGAGTCAAAGCTAGAACCAAGGTACACTGCCCTCTAGACCTATCTTCTGGAATAAATGATCTGATATCAACAGAAGGAGTTCCACCATAGGTGAGGCAAAAGGGGTCCTCAACTACAGCACGAGAGAAAATAGTAAAGCGACTGACAGATGGACACCAGGGGTGATAATGAAATGGGGGGGTACTGAGTAGCAGATGGACGACTTCCCTTGTTAGAGCATAAAGGGCATGGATGACCTGGCAGCGACTAACAAAATATCATGAGGGATAGGGGACAGTGGGACTGGAGGCCATAATGTGTGACACAATAGAGGGACCAAGAAATGAAGGATGGAGGACTATAACGAGAGACAAAGGGACTTGGGATAGACTCCATGAATGCAATGATGACTCAACTCGGATGCTCTAAACAAGGGTGACTCAATGGTTCTACCACACAGTAAAGGTCCAATGGGGGACCATAGAAACATGAGTACAAGATGGTAACTCACGACGAAAATTGACACGGGCATGGACAAGTATGGAGGCAAAGTGGTGCCCCTAGTACGAGTGTTGCAAGTGAAGAAATTTGATTTTGAGGAGGGGTGAAGTGATGCTTCCTGGATAAAAAGTGTCCAAGTGAAGTTACAAATCACTGAAAACTAGTTGATACCCATTTAAGGGCACGGTGAGAGCTTTCCAACAGTATAGATTGTTCATCAAACTGAGCTACAATTTGGCCACAGCAGGCGAAAGAAAAATCAGGGGTTTTATTTTAATAAGGTGTTTTCCTCCAAATTCACTCATTTGCATGTGGAGCTATGGTGAATGTAGAGAGGAGAGAAGGCTCTAAATCTTGCGGCAAGCGTAGTGGACAAACCGACCATTGGAATCGAGATCTGTTAGTTACAGGTAAGAGGCCTAACCCTACTCTTTCATTTCAGTGGATTGAAAGTTCAGTTTAGGTCCTCAGAGCTCATGAGCAGGCTACGTTGCACTTTTAGGGGTCTGTTTTGCAACCTGGGTAGTAGGTACTGGGCAGAAAACTGCAACCTGTCCCAGGAAATGACCTGAAAAGTGTGACCTGTCAGAGAAAGGGGGTTTCAGTGTTGTTTTTGGCTGAGATCTATGGTTTTTATGGTTGAGGGGTATAGGTGCCCCCAAGCATTTTGTGGTCATGCCAAAATGTATTTAGAAAGGGGGAATCTAAACACATTTTATGATGTGGTGTGTCATTTGTTTTTTCTATGGTTATGCAGTTCGAGAAAGGGAATGGAGGATTACCAATCTCTTTTGGTACTGCATATATGAATCAAATGGACTTTAAGTTTTTGGGTTGGAATACATGGTGTCATTATCCCAAAGAGAGGATTGGGAGATAGTGAACTAATGCTCTCCTAGAAAACCCATAGGTTGGTCAACAACAATGTCTAAGAGACTAGGTTGCTGATGTAAGATGAAGGAATAATGAGGGGTATCATCCATAGAGTGATTTGAATTGATATGGGACTCTAGAGGTTCTTCTAAATGTGGAAGAATAATGGTACTAAAGTCAACATGACCAGATACAGTAGGAGAGTTGTGGATAATTTCTTCTCCTGGTCTCTCAAATATGTGTGCCCCCTTACACAAACATTGGGTGCCAATGTGATGGCCACAAGGTGTATGTGTTTCGAATGCATGGGTTCGATGTAAGTGGGGATAGATAAAGTTAGGGGTGGTGACTACTTCCATAATGTCGTCATCGTAATAGAAGATGGGGTGACTGGTGGAAGAAAGACCACCTGATGCGGCGAAGCTACCTGACTCATCATAATGAGAAGAGAGGTTCACATGAACATCGTCATAAGGGGTGAAAAAGAGTAAGAAGATAAAGGATCTACTGATGTTAAGCCCAGGGTGATCGTTGAAGGGACAGGGGTGGTTGGTGTGAATAGTCTTGGGGTTCCTAGCTGCAGTCGAGGAAGGAACAGAGGTTTCTGGG
Organism: Pinus albicaulis; assembly: GCA_034641835.2. Lineage (NCBI taxonomy): Eukaryota > Viridiplantae > Streptophyta > Pinopsida > Pinales > Pinaceae > Pinus > Pinus albicaulis. The sequence continues at coordinate 559,248,216 of CM076575.1, read as the reverse complement.
ACCGTAGACTCAGGGAATGTGACATTAACCATGGGTAACTCCAGAAAAGTATGGGTGGCATGACCGACAACATCACACAAAGCACACTGGATGGTATGCTTTGGAGGCTAAGGAGGGGCAAGGTTTGTCAGGGTAGCCTTGTATTTTGATGCCGTCTTCTGAGCTTTTCCCTTCTTACCCGGAGCGATCGCAACAGGAGATGGTTCCTGTTGAGGTGGCTGAGGCACTGTTGCAGCGGGAGATGTCATAGGGGCCGGTTGAACCAGGGTCAGAGCAAGATAATGTTTGGGTTGACCAAGCGGGGTAGCAGCTGGAGGATGAAGGTACCAGACAGGAATCCCAAGGGTCAGGTTAGGAAGAGAGAGGGTGGCCATTACAGGTACTGTGTACACTCCTTGGGGGTGGAGCTAGGAACGGTAGCTGACCGGAGGGGTAATGGCCAAGCGAGACGGCTCCTAAATGGTTAAGGCATGGAGGAACTGTTCCAGGGGGATAAAGAGGCTCATGAATACCAGCTGTAGGTGAAGGGCTAGGAGGAGGAGGCCCATAAGGCTAAATAGAAGGGCTAGGAGTAGGCTGCGGAGGGCGAGGAGGATGTTGAGTAGTCGAAGTGGGCCGCTTGAGAGCAGCCCGAGATGATTGCATCATGCAAACATTCGATGAGATGGGATCAGAGACAGGAGGAGGAAGACTAGGGAATGTACCAAGCAAAGAGTAGTCTTTGTAGACTCCGGGTGAGACACTGGTCAAAGGATAGACGGTTTGCTTATTATTCACCGAAGTGATGATGGACTCAGGGGAGGTTTGAGACTTCAGTTTGTAAAATGTCAATTGGTCAATGGTGACTAAATTTGTGTTATGAGGGAAGGACATCTTGCGGTGAACTAGATATGGGACATCAGACATCGCATAGGTGTAACTACGACCCAATAGAATGTTTTAATCTAAGGGGGCATCAATGACTTCTACGTCAACGCAAATAGTCTTGCCCGCAAGAGTAATAGGACAATTGTAGAACAAGCCAATGGGTTGGGAGGCGTGGCCATCCCACACTCAGAGAGTGATCGTGGAAGGAGCCAACTCATGTGATCCTAGTTGCTTCCAAACCGAAGCAGACATCACATAGGTGGATGCCCCCTCATCAATGATACACCGGGAAACGTGAGCATTCCAGATTTTGACTGGGATTTGGAAGGCGATGGAAGTAGGAAGAGGAGGATGTTCTAACTAGTCAACATCGAAGACGATCAAGCGATCATCAGCAGGGTCTACAGCGCCCATGGCAAATAGTAGAGCTTTTCGTTGTGAAAGGCACGACTAGAGGAGTTCCAACGTTGAGATGGCAGCAGGAGATTGTGCCAAATCATCTACTATACTATAGGAATGGGTAGCGTTTCCAGAAGCAGCATTTTGACGTAATGGTCCCTTAAAGATATTGGTATGAACCTCCGCCTTAGGCTGAGGGATCTGCAAAGGACCATTAGGTGTTGAAAGAGGCTCTGTAGAACCTAAAGAAGTTGGCTCGGGGACAGACATAGCGGGAGGCATGTTGTACTGACGGGACCAAGTCTGAAGGTTGAGGTCAATGGTTATAGGTTGGTCAGAGTTCATCATGAGAATCCGGTAATTGGAGGTACTAGATGGAGGAGGTTGATTGGCTATTTGACCTTCAGGTGGTTGGGTAGCCACAAATCCTTGCCGAGGGAAAGGATTAGTAAACACGACTTACTAACTAGGTGTGGGATTGGGAGGGATGGAAGGGGAGGCTTGCTATCCTCGCAATGTTGCTTGAGACTCCCACATCTGCTTCATTTGTTGTAAAAGAGAACAATCGTGCGTGTAATGACCATAAACACCACAACAAGAACAAGGCTGGTTAGTGGGAATAGGCCTGTCCTGCTTGGGCTGAGTGCCTTGTTGCTGGTTAGCAGTGTTAGGTGCATTATTTTGAGGATTAGGTCCAGGATTACCGGAAGCAGATTGATTTTGAGTGCCTTTCCTCACCTCTTTGGAGGGAGGAGGATTAGTCGCGCCCTACTATGCATACACCTGCCCCTTAGGGGTCGGTAGCTGCTATTACGGGGGTTGATAAGGAAAGGGAGGCGAAGGTGCTAATGCTAGAGGAGCTAGAGCACCAGGCTGTGGATACAGATAATAAGGAGGTTGGGTAACAGTGTGGTAAATAGGAAGTTGGGAAAAAAGAGGAGGCATGCCATATCCTAGATATGTGCTACCGGGAGGGGGAAAAGTGCAGGAGGTGTTGTCCCTCCCCCCAGGAAAACCATAGCCCATGGGAGGCTGAGCGTATGGATTATAGAGAGCTCCAATGATACTGTCAGCGGCATGAGGTGCCCCCAATGTGTTGGCACCATTGAGTCTGGGAAGATCAGGTAGAACAGTATAAACATAATTCCACTGAGCATAGATCAGGTCATATTTTAAATCCTTTTGGAGAGCGGCTTCTTCGGTTCGAGGAAAATGCGATGCGACATCTTTCCCAATAGGAGGCAAGAGAGATCTAAGGAACTAGTCCATGTATACATGGTCTTCAAGGTAGGGGCTTGACATAGGCTCTTTCTTCTTCACCATTCCTGGACATGATTGGATAGGCGGGTCGTAGACGATTGACGAAATGAAGTCAAAAGTTTGATACCAGTGTCATAACGAAGGGGAAGCTGGAAGTAAGACAAAAAAGCCTGGGAAAGAGTCGCAAAGGTGGTATGAGATGAAGGGGCCTGATCAACATACCACTTAGAAGCTTCACTAGTAAGCATATGTTGGAACAACCGAAGACGGATAGAGTCATCGGTAATGGAGTTAGACGAACACCACATGTGGAAAGATCGAACATGATTTGTAGGATCTTCTCCAGCAAGGCCTTCAAACTTGGGGATGTCGGAAGGGAGCTTAGTCGGCATAGTAGGCCAAATAGCATCATGGTGAATAGGGTCATTTATCAACTAGTCAAAATCGAGAAGGTTGAGGCCTGCCATGAAGGGAAGCAAGGGCGCAGCCGGGGTAGTGGCCGTTGCAGTCCCACTAGTGGTATTCCCAGCATGAGGTCCAGGGTTACCACGAGCATTAGGTCCTGCACCAGACATGGTGAAGGTGACAGGGGGAGAACCAAAGGTGGAACGAGAAGGAGAACCCAATGAACTAGAAGAAGATTCAGAGTGCGGACTCGGCGGAGGAATAACTCGAATCCTACGCGGAGGAGTAAGTCTTCCTACTGGAAACTAAGGATGAAGACCAAGAAGTATCTGGGATAAACGCCTTGGTGGTGCAATGATGACGACACAAACATGACATAAAGGAAAAAGAGATTGACAAGGGCAGGGAGGTGCAGGATCGACTGACTACAATGTCAAAACAAGGGCATAGAGGTGCAGGATCAATTGATTTCAATGTTTTAGAGTCTTTGCTTGGCGGTGTTAACCAAGCCATTTTTTTCTTAGGGTGTGTGTGCAAAGTGTGTAAATTTTAATCTTTAAACCTAGACGTTTGTAGAGAAAAAGAAAAAGTGTGTTGTGTAACTGAAAATAAACCTGCAGATAAAAATATATGAAACTGAAATAACAGAAAAATAAACAGCTAATAATGCAATAATCTAAACCCAAGGAGGCAGGCCTCTCAACAACTAGTCTTTAGGCAGGTAAAAAAAATAATCAAAACACACTAAGATAGACAATAGATCTAAGGTCAGGGAGGGACAGGGATCTAAAGGTCAAAATCTGCTGGAAAGTGGTGCAAAAAACAACAACAAATCAGAGGAAAAATTGATGTAAATGAGGTGGCGAAAGGCTATCTCCTGGAGGGAAACAGAGTGAACCCTAGAGGAAAAACCAAACAAAGCTAAATGAGGTGATTTGGATGGATAACAAGCCAATCTGAAGCAGATCTGAAGGTGAGGTATGAGATCTGAAAAATGGATGAATGCTCTAAAAATTTTAGACAACCTGCAGCAGCTAAAACTCTTCCATAAAGTGTGGAGGGTAATTAAGCCCTAGGGGGCTAGGTTCCCACTTAGTTGAGTAAAACATGACAAGTACAGGTCCAAAACAGGTGGAGACGGAGGTCAGAAAACCCTGAATAGAGGCCTAGACAAACCCATAAAACTTTCAGAAAAACTCTCGCAAAAAATACAGGTCGCAGTTTTTGACCTGTTTTCTGCAGAGGTCATATTTTTTGGGAAAATTTCAGCTTCCTGAAGCTCCAGTTCACAATTTTTGGGCAAAAAAGTGCAACCTGCACTTCCAGCACTTTCGACAGCAGATTTTAAAAAAAAGTGTCGTCTCAGCTGCGGCTGATGTCTGTTACCTGCGCAATAGGTCTGAAAACACACAGAAGTTAGAATTTTTATCGTTTTAGGGTTTTATAGGTTAAAAACAACATCAAGAAAAGAAAAAACAAGAGGTTGAAGAGAAATCCTAGGGTTTGAAGCACCTGGATATGCAAGGATCAGAAAAACGTTAGAGGTCGTAATCGTAAACTCGTGTGGAGTCACCAATTGTTAGTATGAATCTTAATTCCAAGCGTACGAAAAAAGACCACTTTAGCTGTGCATAAAAAACATCCCTAACAGCAAATATGACTGCTAATATCCTCAGATATACAGTTGGGTGATCAAGATAAATGCTGCAAAAATCTAGATCTATGCATCAAAAGACAATAAGCAGTAGAAAAAACAAGATTTACTCCATGCATCCAATAGACAAGACAAGAATATGTTGAATGAATTTTGTATTAATGGCACCTGGGAGGAAAACACAGAAGGGTGTTACCAGTTATCCTCAATGGGATGGGTTCTTGTAAGTCCTCAGCACTTCAAATCTAAAATTCCTCTCTCTTGATGGTGTAGAAAACCTAGACAAAAATGGTAGCAAAATATGACTATGATGGTGGATCAAAGTCAGACCAAAAGTATAGATCCAGAGTGATCTTTAGGCAACAAAAGGTGGTGAATGAATGGAAAAAATCTTCTATTTATAACAAAATATTGAGTTAGTCTAGATATTGGTGCATAATTAAAATATTATTAACCAAATCAGGATCCAACTTTTATGGAATATTTTATTATATTTGTTGGAGGGAAAAGGAATTTGACTTGGGTCAAATACCTTTATTTGTAAATAATAAATAAATAAATGATTTATTTATCATTTTAAGGATGTGGTTGAGTAATAATCAAATAAATAATGATTTATTTAATTATTTATGGGTGATTTAGTCATATTCAACAAAGAATATTATTTAATTAAGGTTTAAATAATTATTCTTAGGAAATAATAAGATAAATAATGATTTATCTAATTAATTTCCCTATTTTGGGTTAAATATAACTAGGAATATTAATTAAACTGTTGCTTAACTAGTTATTCTTTGAGGAAAATCAAACAAATGTAGATTTATTTAATATTTCCTCATGGGGTTTCCTGACTAGACCATAAACAACTTAATAAAGGTGGTTTACTAAGTTATTTTTCATAGTGAATGCAATTTTACTTAGGGTAAAATTGGTCTTACATGGTGTACTTGGGTCCATCTAATAACAATAGGTTAGAAGACCAAAAAATGGTGTAACACTTGGTGAGTTTGGTGTCCAACATTGACCAAAGGCTGGACAAAAATGTGTTGAGGAGCCTGCTATCCCGATCTGAGATGATAGACTATGGGATCCCAAAGTGCACCCACACTCATTCAAAGAAGAGTTTAGCAGTGGCTTCTGCTATGATATTCTTCTTGCAGGTTTTCATAATGGCCATCTTCGAGAATCTGTCGACGACGATGAAAACACAGTCATTTCCATGCTTCGTAGAAGGAAGGTCCAGCATGTAATCCATGGAGATGGATTCCCAAGGTCGAATAGGGGTAGGTAGCAGAGTATAGAGTCCTTGCTTCTTGATGGTCAGTTTGGAAATAGCACAAGCAGTGCAGGATCTGATTTACTTCCCGACATTCTGTTGAAGCTTCGGCCAATAGAAATAATTCTGCAGTACTGCCACTGTTTTCTCGACCCTGAAATTCCCAGCGACTCGGCTGCAATGTGCTTCCCAAATAATATTTGCACACTTGCTTGAAGGAACAGAAAGGTGTCCCATGTGACATAATAGTGCATCCTGGAGGTGAAAATTTGGAACTTTCATAACCTCCAAGAGTGTCTTGTATGTGTGGTCGGATTCCAGATTTCTCTTGTAGAGAAGCAGCCAATCAGAAGTCTTATGCCCACAAGAGTTGAGAACGGTGGTTGGTGTCATGATCAGTGGTCGACTAAGGCAGTCTGCAACATTATTGGTGTTGTCCTTCTTGTACTTGATGTTCAAATGAAACTGTTGCAGATATGTGGACCACTTCTGATGGTGATCGTTATGCAACTTCCCTTGCATCTGTATGAACTACAGGGGTTGGTGGCCTATGTGGATGATCGTTTCCTTCCCCAAAATATAATTCTTCCATTATCGAAAAGCCTGCACAATGGAATACATTTCTTTGTCATAAGTAGTATACTTGTGTAATGTGTCGAGCAATGTCTCACTATGATATGCCATTGGATGCCCCTCTTTAGTAAGAACTACCCCAATAGCATAGTCAAAGGCATCTATCTCGATCTCAAATGGTTGTTGCAAGTCTAGTAATGTGAGCAATAGGGCAAAGCCAAGGCGATGTTTCAATTTACTCAAGGGCCAAGTGATATGATAGAATCCCAACATGAACTTGCGGTAGAAATTAGCAAGAGCCGGAAATTTTTGAAGTTCTATTAGAGTGGTTGGGCCTAGCCAATCCCGAATGAGTTGGATCTTAGTTGGATGCACATGTACACCCCGTTCATCAATAATTTATCCCAGATACTGAACCTGGGTCATGCAAAAAGTGCACTTCTCCAAATTGGCACACAACTTGTGTTGCCCTAGTGTTTGGAGGACCTGTCGGATGTGGTGGAGGTGCTCTTCCCAAATCTGGTTGAAGATTAGGATGTCATCCAAGTAAAATACTACAAATGAGTTGGTGAATGGCCACAGGACGTCTTCCATTAGCCTCATGAAGGTTGCAAGAGCATTCGTCAGCCAAAAAGGCATGACCATCCATTTGAAAAGGCCCTCCTTGGCTTTGAAGGCAATCTTCCACACATCGGAGGGTTCGATTGGTACTTGGTGATACCTAGACTTCAAGTTGATCTTGTTGAAATATTTTGTCCCTTTGAGTTGGTCCATAAGGTCATCGATCTGTGGGATTGTGTACCTATTCCAGACAATGATATTTTTCAGTGCCTGGTAGTCAATAGAGAGTCTCAAAGTCCCATCCTTCTTCTGCACCAACACGATCGGGCTCCCATAGGGTGATAAACTTGGCCAAATGTGGCCTTTCTGTAGTAGCTCATGAATCTGCCTCTTGATTTCATCGTTATCCATAACAGAGCACCGATACATCGATCCATTGGGAAGTGACAGACCTGGGGTCAGATTGATGGGGTGCTTGACCTGACAGTGCAAAGGCACCCCTATGGGTGAGGTTAAGATGTCCCCGTACTCCTCCACAACCTTTTACATTTGTTGGTGTCGTGTGGAGGAGCCTTGTCTGGAGGTCGTGGTCATTGTCTTCTTCTTGCCCTGAGGGTAGATCATCAAGAAAACAGATTTCCTGGTTTTGAAAATGAGCTTACTGCATTTTTTTGTAGTAACCAATTAGATAGCGGCAGGTGGTGGTACCTCTGGTATCCTGTACAACTTATTTCCCAAGGTAACAATAACAGCACGAGGTCGGGACTCAAAAATAGCATGTCACTTCCATGTCTAGTATGGTTGGCCTAATAATACATCACAAACATGAAAAGGAGAAATTTCACATAATACCTCATCCGTGAAGGGCTTGATGTTGTACGAAAGGCGACACTACTGGATGACGTAGAGATCCTGTCCTTGGTGAAGCCACTCGAAGGTGTACGGTTGTGGGTGTGTTGTGGATGGCAAGCCCAACTGCTTCACGAAATCTGTTTAAATAAGGTTCTTTTGGCTCCTACTTTCAACAATGAACTGTAGAGGGGAACCCTTTACCCACATCTGGGAGTCGAAGAGACGCTCCTCCTCCTCTAGATCTTCCGGTTCCTCCTTTTGAATCTTTGTGGTGGCAATGTTGGTGTTGGGCTCCACATCGATAATTTAATTCCCTTTGTCATTCCCCTTTTCGGGTTCTTATTCAGATTCGGAGCATGCATCTGATTCAAATACCTTCATCTCGGCCACCAGTGACTGCTTGGCCCGACACTCACTTGTGTCGTGAGTGGAGATCCTATGGAACTCACATCACTTTCCTATGTCCTTCTTCGAGTTCGCGGTGTTTTTATTTGCTTGCGGCTTTGGTAGGTTGTCTTGGGCCACAATGTGTTGGATTTGTCCTTCATTCTGCAGTTTGGGGGCACCTTTCCCTTGATTTTGATTCACAGATCCAAAGTCTTTCTTCTTCTGTTTGAATTTCTGCTCAATCGTGGCAGCATACCAGTATGTCGTACCAAGAGAGGAGATGTCGAGGAACTCCATTTCTTCTTGAATGTATCTATGCAGAAAACTGCGGTACTTCAGCACAAAAATTTTCTCTGAATCTTTGATACCCAAATTTGTATGCAGGGTATGGAACAAATTTGTTAACTCATGCACATCTTGATCCCTTTGCTGCCGCAGCGTAGTCCATTGTATGTACTTGTCCTCATAGCTCCCCACAGGGGTAATATTTCTCCTTGATGGCGTCTCAGAAATAATTACAAGTGGGTATGGCTGAGAACAAAGATGGTTCCCCCTCGTCCTTTTTCTCACAGTAGGTTTCCCACCAGTCCTTGACATGGGGGGCAGCTTTGAGGAGTGCAAAAATAATCTTCTCTCAGTTGAAAAAGTCATGAACCGAGAAATTCTAATGGATTCATCCATTTATCTATGGTGTATGCATCTATTTGGCCCTTAAATATGGGAATTTCAAAGTTTACTTGTACATTAAAAGGAGTGGCACCTCTAGAGTGACTGTTGGAGGTAGATGCACCGTCAGTGGGCAGTCGTTGAAGGATTTGGGCAAAGTTATCCATCATCACGTTCCTTTGTTTCTTGAGGGCCTCCTCGAGGAATATTTTGATAGGATCTCCTGATCCTTCATCTTTCTTTTCTTCCCCCATGGGCAGTCGTAATGGTTTGCGAGGCTGATCTTGCAAAGGTTTAACCAGATCGAGCTCTAACTCCTTATACCCCGACCTTGTTGGGGACATGCAAAGAAGGATCGAGAAAGAGCAGACCTCTCTGATACCACTAATCCAGATTTATGCAGGAACACAATGAAATACATAAATACACATAAAAGCAGAGATGTAGCAAAAATAAAAATTCATTTAATTAATAACAATTAACTGAAATATGGTTACAGACCGAATGAAAATAAACTAGCTAGGGCACTGGTAGCTTATCTCTGAGAAGATATGTGGCAGCTACAAGCCTCTAAACTATGTTAAAATGAGGCTTGAGGGCATTTTTATTATTTAGAAACAACGTATAACCCTAAACATCCAAAAACGTAACCCTAGGAGATGAAGTGCCAAAACTATGGTGCCCGTTTGGGTAAATTGGTACATCAATCTTCCCGAGAATGTAACTTTGGCGTATGATCTTTGTTTGATGTGCAAAATACCTCGTTAGAAATATCTATCCAAGGACTACAATATTTTATATGATAAATATCAAAGTAACTTACATGTTGCTCTCGGGTTTTCCAAAATACATCGTTTAGGGCCTCAAAACGACTTTGTAAGTTCAGGACCTGAAAAAATTCTAAAAATAGTAAATTGTGCTACAATTAAGGAAACTGGAAAACTGAAAGAAACAATGGCAGGGACCTAAGTGGAATAGGTAGGTGGCCACCAATATCAATCTGGATCATTTATAGATAAAATAACAATTTGTCCTTCAAAAAATTCATAATCTTATAACCATATGTTACATTACAATGCAAACATAGAAATTTGGTGTAGGCTTAATTCATAGTTTTCCCTCGGATTATTAGGAAACTATTCAACTCACAATATGTCATGTGAGATACGGGAGAATCTAGTGAGAAAAACAATACAATAATTCTTTGGGGTGCCTCTTTGCAATCGAGATTCTTAGTATAGATAGCATCAGGAAAGTGTAGTGAAAAACCCAATAAAATCCCCACATGGAGGAAAGCACAGTGTAAGCAGAATGAAAATAGGACATAGTAAAGGCACAATTAACCTTCACAATGTAACCATTAATACTAATATTATTTTGCATGCCATTTTATTGGAAATTTGTTTTAAGTTCAGGTGGATTATAACACACTAGTGCAGATACTCGTCTCTCGGAGCATAGTTAAACATGTTCTCAGAAAGAAAAGGAATAGTTAATATGCACAACATAGACATTATAACTATTATTATTTTGCATGCCATTTTATTGAAAATTTGTTTTGAGTTCAAGTGAATTATAACATATCGGTGCAAATACTCGGTTTCGTAAGTGATTCAAATCCAATTGTATATCCACTACATTAGTCCACTAAATTGAATGGACTGATCGAGATGGACATATTCCAAGGGGATGAAACATAAAAGAAACAACACAAATTTGTCCCCCTGCAAAGTGTTGTTTGGATTGATAATGACGCACGTATTTGTTTTCTCACTACGTTGTTTGGATTGATTATTAAATAATACTGAAACATTAATAATACTAAAAGTTCAATTGAAATATCATCTCTCGATGCCCTCATCAGATGAAGAATATTATTTGGAGATAAAATAGTAACCATTCATTTAATAAAATATTAAATTTCTCCAATCCCAATTTCGATATAGACCACGACTATTGGTGTAGTAAAATTGTGCAATCAACCTTCCTCTACATACAAGTAGTTAAGTTGGTTGGAGTTTAGTAAATTTTTATGTTAGGGTAGGCCTTTTGGAAAAGGATATATAAATTATTCTGCCTCATGAATAAAGGAAGAAATATGTTTTTGGTTTTTCATTTTTGTGTTAATTTCTCTATTGTATTGGTTTTATTTTAGCATGAGGCTCATTGAAGTTCATCATTGGGTATCAAAGAAGTTCACTAATGGTTCTTGTTAATATTCAATCTCCATCCAACTAGTCTTTGTCGTAGTTTGATTCATTAGCTATGGATTTTTCTAGATCTTACTCCTTGGAGGATGCCTTAGTGTTTTCTATAGCAATATAACTCCCACCAACACAAATTAGCTTCGACGTGAGATGTTTGCAGTCCATACTCTTTGTCACTAATGCACCACTTAGTCCTTAGAAAATACTTATAACAATAATTGTACTTGTATATTTCTCCTTTGATTACACTTTATCTAATTAAATGTATATATATATCTCCAATTTCTTCAAAAAAATTTTAAGGGTATCCCTCTCTTGTTGTACACGGTACATCCTTCGCGCACTAAAACTTTTTGGTTGAACTTAACCATCTATATTTCCATTCTCTCTTAGTGAATTGGTTAGTCTAGTTGATGGTCTCAATTTTCTATAAAGGTTCTAGTAGACTATCATATTATCCATAACTCTCACCATTTTCCACAAATAGATTGGTCATACCCACCTCACAAACTATAATTCTCTTGGAAAAGTATTATGTTTTATGATGTAGGGTATTTTAGGGTCATATAATATTTTATCCTTTAACTTTGATTCTTCACCTATGATCACATGCTCAGCCTCATGTCTCTAATATACATGTTATGGTTTTATCTTGGGATGATGTAGGATAGTTACAAATTACACATTCACCCTAATATGAAGGGAGGAATATTCGAGCATCAATGTCAATATATCTTACGTAGGATTAAAATTGTTCATGCTACCTAGATCATGTCCCCTTTACTAGGATTAACAACTTGTGAGAAGAAGAGTCAAATGGAAACCATGAACACCTCCATCAAGATACATATGACTGTATAGAGACATATATTGGATGCGCTAGAACTATTTTTCATTAAGGAAAAGGTGGAATATAAATAGTTATGGTTGATTATGTGTATCTAAATCTATGGTGTGATATGGAAGAAATAATTTAGCATATTAAGGAATGCAATTTAATTTTTCTATGGGTTAAATTTTTAATAGAGAAAAATTAACCCAACCCTTAGTCTTGTTGTCTTCTTCCTACATTCAAACACCACTTTCCACTACCACATCCATTTGAATTCCAATTCATGGATGTACCCAAAAATAAATCACTACCCAAACTTAACACTTAGATACACCTATTAACAAGCCCTCACTCACACCTTATCCCCTTGACCTGTAGAGTTATCCCATCCATAGATTGCATCACCCAAACTGCATGTCTTGTTTTCTTGTCCCTACCTTCAAACACCACTTTCCACTACCACATCCATTTGCGTTCCAACTCATTGATGTATCCAAAATAAAAAAACTACCTAAACTTAGTGCTTGGATACATCTATTGGCCTCGAGAACACCCCCTAATTTATTAAATTCTCTCATCCAATGCATTCCTCACCTAACACTAGCATTTTGTTTTCCCATGCTTGAACTACATTGTTGACCCATTTTCGTGTATCACCTTAATTATATATAAATCGTAATTCTCATTAGCTATCACTTGCACTTTTTATTCTCATACTTATTCATATCTCATAAACTTTTTTTTGGAAATTTTCATCTTGAAAAATAGCTCCACAATCTACACACCTTATACTTTGCACATGGTCTATCTTGCACTACTCTCATGCTTAGTAATTTTTCAAGTGTGTAGAACACTCCACAAAACCCACTCTCCATAACAAAATATTCACACAACCAGACTTCTACACATCCCATTATTCCTCACTTTCCATTCTTATACACAACACTTTCCTCCAAACTTTTGTTTCTATGCAAACATAGACTTCCACAAAAATAATATCATACATTCTATGAATGTTATTTTTCCACTTATATGCCATATTTAAGAAAAATCATGAAAGTATATAATTTATCCTTTCGAGGCTATTTGAAATCCAAATCTTCAATGTGGAAAGGTGGAAATATGGCATTATGCAAATCAAATCTTCCATTACTCAATTTAAAATGTGTCATATGTTATTAACTTCCTATTATGATTCTCACAAATCACAATGAAGATGACATGTGATGAAGGAAATTATTACTAAATGTTACTTGTAATGAGATTTTAAACAAATAGGAGCTTCATAAAACCACACTTGACCTGTCACGTACATCAAATTGCATTGGAAGAATAAAGCAACATGGAGAGTAAAAGGAAGGAGGAGTCCTTTAGTGTGGATACATCTAATTGACTCCTTGAAAAGACATGAACTTTCATTGGTAAATATCATATCAATGGTATTTGAATTTGATGCATGTGGAGAAGTTAATAAATAAAATTTAGTTAAAATCCTTTCCAATGTTGGATGTGTTTATGAGGCATTTGATTTCAAAGATCTTGTTCATTGGTGCACTCATGGATTCAACCCTAGGACCAAAACCATAAAAGTTTATTTTCAAGGAAAAAAACAAATCCTCTTAACTCTAAAATCCTTTAGAAAGATGCTTAAGTTGCTAGACCTAAACAGGAAACTCAAATTTCTCTAAGACTGATGATTTCCTTGATTCTTAGGGTGGTGGAATCAATGTCATTTGAGAATTTATGGTTTAGTCTACACGCCCCAACACATCTCTCTTCCATTGACATCCCAATGATAGTAGATCAATATAATGATTTCTCTAAGTTTTTTTCCTATGTTACACGACGTGAATAAACATCTCATGTACCTAGTTTAGTCTTATACATATCACACTTCTCTTTCAAGAATGAAATTATTTTAACTTGAATGAAGTTATATCTAATGAGATTTATTTTTAGTTACATAATATTTGAAAAGTCAAATATTTTTCATGATGAACTATTTAGTGATGGAAATAGTCTATTGCATTTTTTTCAATGGCCTAATATAATGCACTGCAGAAACCCCTCATACTTAAAATACAAAGAGTAAAGGGATCTCTACTTGAATGTTTCATGAGGCACAATACTTGCTAAAGTTTTGAAAATGGGATAGAAAGCTAAGTAGGCTTGATTTTGGGGAAAACTCCATAGTTAAGCCCCCTTGAGCCAGAGGCGTTTTGGGATCGGTGACCTCCTGGGAAGTCCTCGTTACTGGGTGCAAGCCCCAGAAGTGATGATTTATGCTATGTTATTCATTTCACTAGTTTCAATCCCCACTTCTTCACCCCTGTGAGCATCACCCGATGCAATGAGTGTTAAGTGGAATATTCAAAAACCATGAGAAATTAGTCAATTATGACTATCTCTCATGGAATCGGCCATAGATGAATTACTTACTTACTTAACGCAGTTGAATCCAAAAAATGATATCTAATTTATTATTTGGATGCAATTGATATGTTTATGCTTATAATTCATGCGATTAGTTTGGAGTAACCACCCAGGTCAAGTTTGTATTTCCCATGTTTTCCAATTCTATATTTTGTGTCGTTCGATGTATATAGGAGCCTATATTGAAAAGTTTCATGTACATAATTATATGTTGCAATGATGATAAAGCAACATAATTCCATTATTAGAAGTGTCACATACCTTCTTGAGCCAGGTGGTGTTTTTCCTTGTTTTCAGAGTTGCTTCTCCTTTGCATCATCAATGAGGGTCTTTCACTCCCTCTCTCGAATCATTGGAGGATGCTCATATTTAGGGTTCTTTTCGAGATAAACCCTACATTGGTCTTGCAAATATTTTAAATATTTTTCTTCTTTCGAGGTGACTCTGGATTTTCTGAAGCAATCGTCGCTGAATAGGCTAACTAACTTGCTAATGAGATTATCTTTTAAGTTGTAATTTTGGGAATTCCACTCTAAGTGTATGGTGGGCCAAAAGATATCCAAATTCAGGTCATTCAAGTGTTTATAAAATGTATCATTTCCTGCAAAATGATATTATCATTAGTTTAAAATAATCACACGTTATATGTAAATTTCAATTAGATTGTACATAATAATTAAAAAACCTCCTAAATACCTATAACATTTTCTATTTTCATAGGGATGTGCTCATCATCTACAAAAAACGTCACTGGTAGTGATCCTGAGCTAGTGACATGGATATATCTAGGAAAGCATGCTTCAAAATGTGCAATTTCACTATCAACATCCTATGCAAATTGTTTCTTGTGTTTCTCAGGGGATGTAGTACTAACATCAACCTTGGGGGTTGTACCAATTTGAATTGGCATGTCACTCACATGCGAAGATTGAAAATGGGTACTAGTATGATGTGGTGTCTATGTATCAATGACACTAGTACCAACATTGACCTCCATAGGCATACGTTGGGTATCAATCTCATTCAAAAATCCTATAAAAAATAAAGAGTTTTTTATAAAGGACTTGTAAGAGTATAAAAATTAAAATCATAAATAAATGAATGTCACAATTAAACTTGTTCAAGCTTACACCATAGGAACAACTATTTTGCATCAAGTTTTTAATTCTTTCCTTTGTCAATTGTGTCTTTGGTTGAATCTCAATCAAAGAAACGAGCTTGTTGTTTGATCTTCTCATAAGCTTCTTTATTGTTTGCACTAGGTTTGTGGAGGAATAGATGTATTCATCCCTAATCTCTTCCTCAGGATGATTTATGGACTGCTCTATTGTTGGTTCCTTCCCCTTATCACCCTGAGACAATGGTTTTTCCAACAATGCAAATATCTTATTATTGTTAATAAGCATTTATTTATATGAATACATTATAAAAAGTTCATAAGCATATTTTTTTATATGAATACATTATAGCAAGTTACAAATACAACTATAGTCATAAAAATGAGGACATGTTGGACCACCTATAAACATAAAATATAAGAATCATTAATGAGAGGCTATGTACGACCCCCATAACAGAAATGTTGTATCTATTTGATTCAATTTGTAATTGATCAATGACTCTTCTCCTTCATTTATTGATTTTTATTGCGCAAACAAATATGTGGTTTCCTTCATGTTCCTCAAATATGCAATTGGGTTACTTATTTTTTGTCCCAAGTTGTGTACTATTTATAAACCTTGCAATATTATCTAATGGTTTTGGCCTCCCATCAATATATATATAGACACTCCTTTGTTTCTATCATTTTTTGTTAGTTATATATAATTTGCAGCCAATCTGTATCTCTGCATACCTCGTGTATATCAGACCAATTGTATCCAATATTTGTAATTGTAATAGGGTATAACATATTCCATAAATTCATTTAATCCATCGTAACAAACCTTTATGTCATCCATGAAAAATAACCCCAAACCATGTAGCGATGATGGAGCAACACAATATATCTTCTCATTGATACAAAAATCACTGTTTTCTTGAGAAAGGTCCTTGGGTACCGATCATTTCACTAGATGTTTGTAGCTCAATGGTACCTCAATGTCATCTATTCTCTCAACATCATAAGAACATGACCCATATTTAGTAAGAAAAAATTTCATATTTATATGAAATTTTCTTGTCATCTTGTCACCTCTAGTTGATGATCTAGGTATTTTAGACGTACTAGATGTCTAACTTTCCTCCACTCTACCTAAACTTCCCTCGCTCTATGAAGAAAAATATGACAAGTACCTATTTGGTTTTACCTACAATCTATTGAATGAGAAAATCAGTTAGCAGATGGATGACCTGTAACATGCCAATGTGCATATATGATCCCCCCCTTTTAACTAGATTTTAGTACTTGATTTCATTGCTTGGGGATTTAGTGTGAGTGCGCAATTTATGGTCTTAGAAAAATGAGAATGTTGGTCTTAGGAATCCAAATACCTATCAAGTAAAAACATAGTTGTAAAATAATTTAAGCTTTTGAGCTATCAATTGTTTATGACCATGAGAAATTTGGTGACTAAACAGATCTAAATACAATTGATTAAGAAGAGTTGAATAAATGAATATTAATCAAGTAATCCTTAAATATAATAATTGGTTATGGAAATGTGATTTTTTTGTAGAAATATTTAGGCATATTTTATCCTATGGTTCAGTGGAAAAAAAATCATCCTTCTTTAGTTGCAAGTAGATAATTTCTATACAAGTCTCTCCATCTATTTTAAATGTGCTAGAAAACTTTGTATTTTGAGATTTTTATATTCCTATATGGGAGGAGAAATACCCCTCCCTTGATTCTTTTTTAGGATAGAAATATTTCATGTGATTATATAGGTGTTTAGCTGACTCGTCAATGGAGTTGTTTTCTCAATAAACATGCTTGAAAGAGGTTTTAGAGAAATATTCCTTGGGATAGTATACTTCATGGATAGAATGCTTCCCAAGAAGAAAATATGGTTTTTAAATACCTCATTAATCCACTTGAACATGACCATTACAAAATTCTAGAGGTTGGTTCCCTATTCCTCACTTTGGTGGTTATCCGTTCATTCTAGAAAGTGTGACATGTGTTAATTTTATATTTCGCTTAGGATGATCTTTAGTGGGAATACATGGAGTGATGAAAGTTTTCCCATATTTGTAACATATTTACCACTTTCCTCTCATTACAAATCTCCTCACATCCCAAGCTTCACAATTGGTGTCACCCTAAATTGGTTAAACCTTGAAGTATTGATTAACCCTTGAGCCATTTGGGCAAGGGGCCCTTGAAGAGGTTGATTCAAGAAAGAAAGAAATTTCAAAATCCATTGTTTCCCCAAAAGAAAAATAAAATCATCAAAAGGAAAAAGAGGGCTAAGATAACATGTATATGAAGCCTCATACCTTAACATAGAGGTCTCATTTTTCCCAAGAAAATTAGCCCTAAAATTGACCTTCCCTAGCCAATAATTTTCCTTGAAAAGTGTTGATATATATTGGCTATTTTGAGATATTTGGCTAGTCAAAGGTCGGAAACCCTAGTTTTAGCCCTAGGTCTTTTAGCAAGTCTCTTTCCTTTTAGGATTTGAAGAGAGTGATTTCAGTAGGGTTCTTTGTGAGTTCATCTAAGAATCATCATTCATCGCTTTCCTTCATCCTATTTTACTTAGTTTTCTGCCTTGTATTGGGATTGGTTTGAGTCAATTTCCATAGTCTCTTTGCTTAGGCTTCATTAGGTCGTTATCAAGAATCCTTAATTTTATTGACCTTGAGGACTTGTTTCTCGATTTTGCATAAAATTTAGAGGAGGATTTGAGTTGGTTGTTAGTGCATGAAATTCAATTTTAGACAAGTATGGAAAAAATAGATGTATGGAGAATGCACATAAGGTTTTTGACAAAATATTGTGGAATACAATTCTTGTAGGGATGTTCAAATTGTGGATTACAATATTGCTCTGAAACAAAATTTTCAAATGCATAATTATAATATATGAAACCCAATTCAATCATTGTGGTAAATTTTCTCTTGGTGTGTGGTTACTTAGAATATTTTCAACAAGAATAGATATGGCATATAATATCTTTATGCAGTAGCAGAAGAGGAGGTTTAACATTGTTAAAAAATACAAGGTGCCCTTGTTATTTTTTAGATAAAAAAGGACACAGGTTTCTAGTTCATGAACACTTAAGTTTGAGCATGTCCATGTTTAGCATGATGACCAAGAACAGGGGTAAGGATGACTACATTGAGAAACTAGCGAAATTATAGGGTTTTTAATTTCTCCCAAGTAGCACATCTATGCTTGAGTTAGAGTCAATTGATACTCGCAACCTTTTGAGGTAAGTTTGGTGCTATTACCACTGCTTTCACCTTTACCTTTAGATCATTTCTCTTTCCTTCATTAAAAAACGGATGGAAGGAAGTCTCAATATGGGGTAATAGTTTGTATATCTTGAGGAAATATTAGTATGTTCTTCCCATGCACATTAACAAGGTTATTAGATGGTATTTCTTAAGAAACAATTTTATTCGTGTTGATATTTATGAGGTTGCAAGTGTGTAGAAATGTATCCAAAATAAATTCAATACATTACACTGAAGACATGAGGTTACATTGAAATATACAACAAAATGTTGGAGAAGCCTGTAAATATTTGAATTTTAAAGATAGAAATGAGTGAATTACGGATAGTGAAAGATAAAATATTACATGATGCATATCACACTGTATTTATAACTACACAAGAGATAGGTTACTCAACCAAGGGATATGAAATTTGATGATAGAAAAATAATGGAAAAGCACATGCACTAAATAAGGGATAATAGTAGGTATATAATTGACAAGGGGAAAAGAAAAAATTAGAGGACATATGTCTCGCCTAGTAATTTTGGATTTTATATGTGATAGGAAAAACAATAGCCATTGGATGGGATGTGTTAAATGGGACATTTAATTTATGAATGACAATTACAAGACACCAAAAATTGGAAGGAACACTTGAATGTAAAGGATTTTTTAGAGAACCAAAAAGTTGATGACTCAATGACATGCCAACATTAAGAAGTAAAATTTTTGCCAATATATGTTCCCTTGGCCACAATATCTATTGTTGTGAGGATACTTCGCTTTGTATAATTATGGCTTAGGATGTGTGTGATGGTAGAGACCTTGTAATTCCCTATTGTATCCATTATTGTGTCCTAATAAACTATATACTTATGTGTGTTGGTTAATTACATGCATTATCAATGGTTAAATTTTATATTGGCTAACTTAACTATATTCTAATATAAAATATTAACCTATCAATTCAATAAATATAAAATAGAAAGTATAATATAAAACCTACCAAAGCTCTAAAAGAAATTCATCTAAAAAATTACAATGTTGCATAGTAAAGAGTGATGACTCACTCACTATCCATTAGAATATTAACCAAAATAGTTGCATGATCATAGCAATACGCACAGCATAGTCGCTCGATCATATAAATACTCACCCCTTTTTATGTCTTGTTCAAGCTAAATTGCAGGTCAATGGAATTCATGGTGTTTTCTTTTATGTTGAAGTTTGGCGATGGTATTTTAGGGCTTTCATTCTTCAGCCCGTAAATGTCAAAGAAATTGGTGGTATTTTCATTAGGTTTTTTTAATAAATAAAATTAGAAAAACCAAATTAATTTCTTCAGCCAACTAATTTTTTAGCTGACCAATTTCTAAATGGATTTCTTTAACCAACAAAATTATAAAAGGGATATCCATATTCAACATGTGAATTCCATTGATGATTTTGAACGAATTTTATCTTTTTCTTGAGATTCATCAAATTCAAACCTCAATGTTTGAAATAAATGAACCATGTTGTAGAAAATATAACCATGGGATTCAATCTGATCTTATGATGTACTAAAACAAGATATTGGATTCCTTCTACAATTTTGGAAACAAAACGCGATGACATAATCACATAAACAAGTAATAGAAAGAGGCGATCAATTTCATAACACAATATGTATCTGGGGAAAGCACGCCCCCTAAAACCCCACTATCTTTATATTTTATAAATTCAAGGATCATGAAACAATACAATGCTTTCTCTCACAAGATAACTCCTACACTCTGTCAGTTTTCTCAAACTGATCTAGGAAAAATCAAAAAAATACTTAGTCAATTCTTTGCCTCTCCTCAGCCTACCTTTCTCACCCATTTCTTGAGGATTTAAGGCCCTATTAAATAGGAAACTCCCTTTGAATAACTGCATAATCCTTACTAGGCCTCCAGCTGACTCTATAACTGACTTGTACAATTTATAATTATACAACTGCTAGTTATCTTCCCTTTAACCTCTGTCTCAATTGGGTCTTCCTCAGAAATAACATGCAAAAAATATTTATAGCAAATTATCAGTTAACCGACTGATCACCCATTGTGAATTAAATCATATTTAATTCACTAGACCTCGCACTAGCTCGTCACTTAGTTAGAACTAGTTAAACTTATTTTAACTCGATTTCTTGAGTTAAATAACTATAACTCATGCATAACTGCAACTGGACCCCCTTAAATCATGGAATCACTCTACATGCATCCTCTCTGACCCTCAACTCAAATTTCCTAAGCTAACTTAGTCATTCTGACATAGTTAAATAATACAAGTTGTTATGAGATGAAACTACAATTTCTCTTCCAATTTAATTAAGGGAAAATTAAATTAGAAGCCCCGCTTTAGGGTGCTATTTCTTGGTGCCATTTCAACACTCCCTCTCAAAAAGAAAGGAATTATTTGCTACCCTGATCATGTCTTTATGGAAATAAAACTTTCTTCTTTCTAGCACTTTCGTCAAGATCCTTGCAACCTGCTCCTCCGTCAGAAGGTACTCTAATGACATAATCCTCCTTTGAACACAATATCTAAGATGGTGATACCCGATATCAATATGCTTTGACCTCTCATGGAATACTAGATTAACCAAGAGATTGATGCAACTCTGGTTATCACAATGTATCACCTCCAGATCAATCTGCTGACCAAACAAACCAACAAGTATCTTCCTCATCCAGATGGTCTCGCATGCTACCTGACTGGCTTCCATGTACTCTACCTCTGCTGAAATGAGTGCAACTGATCTCTGTTTCTTGATGTACCAATAAAATATTGTTGATCCTATGCCGAAGATGTCCCCCAATGTGCTCTTCCGGTCGGATGGAATCCTTGCCGAATCTGCATTGGTGAAGCCTTGAAGCTTCACTCCCTTTTTCTATTTGTGCCATAATCCATACTCTGTAATTCCCCTAATATATCTCAACACATACTTCCTTACCTTCCAAAATAGCTAGGTCGGCTTAACCATAACTTGGCTCAACTATTTAACTGAGTAGCATATGTCAGGTCGCATGTTCACCAAATACATGAGTGAACCCACCAGCTGCATGTGAACAGTAGCATCCACTAATTCACTTGAAGTAGCATCCTCCTTCCTCCAGTTTCCTGCAAGAGGAGTCTCCATGGGTTTTCTGCCCTACATGTGGAACTTCCTCAAAATATCCTTGGCATATTTTCCTTGATATACAAATAGCTCCCCATCTCTTTGCCATATTTCCAATCCAAGGAAATAGTGCAGGAGCCCCATGTCCTTCATCTCAAATTCTCTTGCAAGATAATATTTGCAATATTTTATGAGACGCTTGTCACCTTTCAGTATCAGATCATTAATATAAATTAAAATAATCAAAATCTTACCAGCAATCAAAATATGATATAGGTTTGCATCCGCTTCACTCTTGGTGAATCCCAACCCGGTGAAATAGCTTCCAATCCTAGTTTACCAAGCATGAGGTGCTTGCTTCAGCCCATACAGTGCTCTCTTGAGTCTGCACACATGTGATTTCCTGTATAAGGTCTCAAAACATTTTGGTTGGTCAATATACACTTCTTCCTCAATAAATCCATTGAGAAAGGTTGTCTTTACATCCATCTGATATATCTTCCTTCCCATTCGCACTAAGAATTAAAGGATGGATCTAAGGGAAGAGTACCTTGCGACTGGTGCAAAGGTCTCATCATAGTCAATCTCCTCCACCTAAGAGAACCCTCTAGCCACAAATATAACCTTGTATTTCTCCATACTCCCATATGTTGCATTCTTCACCTTATATACCCATGTGGATCCTACCACTAAATTCCCCACTGGCCTTGGGAAAACTTCCCATGAGTTGTTCCTAATAATGGAGTCATGCTCCTCAACCATGGCATCAACCCACATTGGATGTTGCACTGGTTCTTCAAAAGAGGATGGTTCTATATCATTAGCTTCACTCATAAGATCCATGTATCTAGTGTACTTCTCTAGGAACCTTCTCTTCCTGTGCTATTATGTGGGTGCTACCACATTATCTCTAGCATCCAAAAAATCTGCCAACCTCTCTGGTGTGCTTCCTTCCATCTCTATTGGATGGCTCTGCATGAGTGGTTTCCACCATTATCTGTTCCTCTGCTTGTGGTTTCTCCACATCCTTAGGTTCATCCTTTAGAGCTAAGAGCTCCTCAACTGCATGCAACTCTAGCTCCCTCTCAAAGGACAATGAAATGGATTTTTCTTCATCAAACTTCACATCTCTTTTTACCACTATCATCTGATGTGATGGAAAGTACACCCGATAGTTATGAGGTGTATCAATGTACCACACAAATATCCCCAACTCTATTGTTGTCCATAGCTTCTTCCTAGCATATTTTGTCACATGGAAATAGATAGATAAGCCAAAAAATTTAAAATATGAAACATCTGGTTTATTACTTGAAAAATCCTCCTTTGGTGTACTCATCCCAATTATCCGATGATGACTTTTATTCTACAAAAATACTTTTGTATTGCATGCTTTCTCCCACATATCCAATGGTAAGCCCTGATCATACAACATAGCTCGTATTTCTCCCACACTAGTTATGTTCTTCCTCTCTGCAACCCCATTCTTCTATGGGTTATGAGGTGCAATCAATTCTCTTTGAATTACTTATGAGGCACAAAATTTCTTGAATTCGTTATAGATTTATTCTCCACCATTTTTGCTCCTTAGAGCCTTCAACTTCTTCCCTTTATATTTCTTGATAAGTGCCTTGAACTCACAAAACTTGGAGAACGTCTGATATTTCTTCTGCATGAAGAAAATCCAACACTTTCTTGAAAAAAAATTAACAAAAATCACATAATACCTGTGCTTTGATGTGGAATTTGTTGAGAATGGTCCAAACACATCTGAGTGAACTCTCTCAAATATTTCCGCTGCTCGAATTTCCTTATTGTGAAAGGTTTCCTTTGTATACTTCCCCATATTACACCCTTTGCATGTGTCTCTCAGCACAAGTATACCCTTTGGAAGCCTTGTATAAATCTTCTACATGATCCTCAAAGCAATGTGGTGACGATGACCCAACCTTCTATGCCATAACTCATTGATGTTTCGGCTCACCACCTTCTCTCCTTTACTGCTCAATGCTGCACAATCATCCACATCAAGTTTGTAGAGGATCTTCACTCAAACCCTAATATTTTTCACCTATCCCTAGGCTTTGTGACGAAGGAATGCCATTCCTTCACTGAAAATCACATCATATCCATGATCTTCTAACATAGCAACATAAACCAAATTTTTCTTTAAACTAGGAACATGCATGACATCTTTTATTATGAGGGTTTTACCTAAATCTCTATGGAAAGTAACTAGACCAATATTGGTAGTGCTATACCTCCCGTCATTACCCATCTCGATGTGCATCTGGAGATCCTTCAGCTCCAAGTTGCTGAAGAATTCTTGGTTGTTGGTCATGTGGAATGTATTGGGTGCGAGAATCACAGTTAATCAAACTCCTTTCAACACTTAATTGTCAACCCGGGGGTTCGTAAACTTAGAGAAGAAGCACAGGAAATGCCAGAAGTGGTATGAAATTTTCCTATCTATTCCTACTTCTTAAATCAAGATCTTGCAGAATTGAAAAGAAAGATCACACAAAAATTTACACCAAATAAATTCTAGTGTCGGAATGCGAAAGAAAGTACTTTGCGAAGAAACCAAATAAAGGAACTTTCACACTTGCTATAAACAATATTGATTGCTGAAATAAAATTCTATGTTTATATCCAGTATGGGTGTTGGCAAGTTCACAAGTGGGCCCTTGGAAAGATCTGCCTTCTTAAGGATTTTCCTTCCTACACCAAGATGTTATTATTGTACTTCTGCAGTATGCTTGCACTAGTACATGTACATAACTTATGTGCGGGAAGTATATTTTTCACTTGCATTGGAGATTTATGTCTTTGTGCAGGGGCTCTAAGCTTCATGCTTCGAGCACTTTATTCCTGTAATAGGATATTGGTTCCTGTACCAGAACAGAGATTCCTACACCAATTTTTCCAATTACTTCCAAGAAAATAAAGGGTGTGCTAATCTATGAAAAAGAATTTCAAAGGCAAATCAGAATTCTGAAATAACTTGCACACACAAAAGAATGCTTCAACCAAACTGAATCTTGTAATGAAAATAACATTTGAAATAAAACAAACTTCAAAAGTCAAAGCACACTTTCTTCAATGCAGTGAAAGAAATAACTCAAGTATGGTAGAAGAATTTTATCCCTATAATAGTTACTCACATGAACCAAATCTGCCTTTAATCTTTGTTAACTCAAAAAGGTTCACTTTAATTATTCAAATTTAAGTTTTAGTTCTTTCCTTTTAAAAATATAAAGTGGAGGCACAGATCGATGTGTCTTAATGGTGTTCGTTCATCATTTAACAAAGAATATTTAATTCATAGGATTTTAACTCTTTGTATTAAAAAGACTTCTATTTTCTTATTAACATTCACTTGCAGAAATAAATCGAATTATTATGAAGGAAAGGAATGAAACAATCTTGTTGTAATGAATCAAAAAACTAGGTTGCATAAATGATAAACGCACTAGTGCAGGAATGATGTGCTTGCACAATTCTAGGCAGAAATAAACTAAGATTCGTAAAAAGGAAGTGACTGAAAGTAAATTGAACTCAATTAATGTTCACGCCATGGATCTGTCACACTTCACTGTCAATGAAATAAAACTAGAATTATTATGAAGAAATAAATCATAAATTCAATCCACACTTTGCATAAATAAAATCAACACATACCTTTAACTGAATGAAAGAACGAGAGGGCAAACAAGCTGGGTTGGCTGGGCCCTAGCCAATTAGCTCGTTTACCATTTTAGGAAACTTGAATCTTCAACACTCAAACATGCATCAGTAATATATTAAGACGCGGAATGTAAAAAACATGGCGTAGCTCCTTGTATTAATTCTGAATCAACAAAAATACATCATAAGTATGGATCCAACCCAGAACGAGGGCGACAACACAAAATTACATTTTTTCTAGAGTTACAGTAGCATGGAAATCGCTCCCTAATTTCCTATCTGAAATCTATATTTATACAACCCTTTCGGCCTATGGCCATAACAAAATTACATACATCGTTCTAATTACAACCTTTCGGCTAAAATAAAGTCACAACCAACATTACAAACTAAGCCTGCAACTATAACAAAATGCTAATCTGATCATTGGTCGGCGACCAAATATTCAATCACATCCCTGACTATCCTTCACTTCAAATTCAACTCAATATGACCACACTTGAATTGAATGAGTTGGATTAAGATGCCCGCGTTAGGTAACGAGCTGTCACAGAAATTTAGGAGCGATCAACTGCCAACGGTACAGGAATCTGCCTACACTAGACCATGATGATATGATGATTAATACATTTTCTTATAAAAATACTTAAGGAAGGAAATATTAGTTGAAATAATATAAAAGGCATAAAATCTATTAAAAATGATTAATTAAGTACTTAATAAACCTTAAGTATGAAATATAAAACTAGTGTAGGGATAGGATAGGATTCTTGGACTAGTTCAGGTATAAGGAAGTGTATGAGGATGAAACAAAGGTTTATTATTGTGGTTTAAAGTAGGAAAGCGTTAAAAATTAGGCATTTTATCCTACTTGTTAGCCACCTATAAAAAATTTTATACCAAAAGGTGGCTAAATCTTTTTTTGGAGCCTTCAAGGAACAAATTTTA
Organism: Pinus albicaulis; assembly: GCA_034641835.2. Classification (NCBI taxonomy): domain Eukaryota; kingdom Viridiplantae; phylum Streptophyta; class Pinopsida; order Pinales; family Pinaceae; genus Pinus; species Pinus albicaulis. The sequence continues at coordinate 559,221,680 of CM076575.1, read as the reverse complement.
TTGCAAAAAAGTGTTATCTCTTGAAGACTCTTGAAGGCCTCATGCCTCTATCCAAAATCTTCCCTACTGTGCCCATTTTACACTCTGGAATTCTGCTGATTTCATGAGAAAAGACTATTGCAAAATCATCATTTTTCCCTTTCCTCCACTCAAAACTAACCTTCATTTTGCTCCCCTTTTTTCCTCCATAAAATTCCTCTATTTTCATGATTCCCCTTCATCCATTCATGAAAATAATTTTCCATAGTTTAAAACTCATTTTTTAAGTTGTACTGAAACCCTCAAAATCCTTTGAAAACAAAAAAAAATCATAAAAACAGATATTTTTCCTATAAAGGCTTAAGCCCCTTTGGGCTAAAGTCTTAAAAACCACTTCCCCTCCATACGCCTTGGTGCTGGAACCAAGTGTTGAACCATTCAAGCGCATAATCGCATCACAAAGTTTGAATGATTAGATTGAAAGACCAAGACCGAAGTCCCGATTGCGATAGACCCTTTTTGTATATGCCCCCGACATGTTATATCACTAAAGACCACAGGCCCTGCAATCGGGCACCAGACCATATCATAAATATATATCCCGCCCCCAAAACATTAAAACTTTGTATTATATTGAAATTTTGGGTTTTCATGTATTATAAAGGGTTTCCGCCGGTGCAAAGTTTAAAACGATATCGACCATTGATCTACAGCCAATCAAACGGCTTGCGCTACATCAAATCACAATTTTCATTCGGTACATCTGTTTTTCCCCCCAATTGACCATCCCTCTGACTCACTCCCCACCGTTGATCTGATCCTCAGATCAACGACCAGCGCTCAATCACTCCGTCGCACTTCAAGTTCATTACCCCGCCAATTGAGATCTCCCGAAGCATCTCCCACTATCGATCTGATCTATAGATCGACGATTTTCATCTAATTGCATTGGGGTTTTCCATCGGGTGCATCTAATTACTTTACTCAGCCCACCTCCGATCGCCGATTCCCGATTCACTCCCCGCCGTTGTTCTGGCCCTCAGATCAACGGTCCACATTTGATCGCATCGGATCTTTTCATCAGATGCGTTCTTAACATTTGTTTTTCCCCCACCGATTGCGATCCTCCAATTAGATCTGGACCGTCCACGTGTCCAGATCGGATGGTCCCAGATATTTCCTCATGGTTTCATCGCCCTCCACCGTCCACCAAGAGGAATTTTAAGCATGTAATCCCCACCGTTGATCTCCGCGAGATCAACGGTTCTAAATTATTCTTCCCTCTGCTCTCCTTTTAACTTTCTCTTAATTTATCTCGACCGTTGGATGATGCCATCTAATGGCCACACTCCTCCCCACAGCCTTCTAAGAAGTTTTACACAAGAAAACTCAAGATTTCTTAATTAGTTTGTGTTTTGCAGGTTTGAATGGTTTGTTCTGTCATATTAAAGAGAAAGCTGAAGGCTAGGAATGACGATTCTCACGCCTTTGATTTATCAAAAGGGAACCATTCATGGGGCTCTACTCCACGTCTCACTGATGCTTCATGGGTATTGATGCCATATGAGACCTACGTGGCCTGCACGTCAACAAGACACAAAGTTAAATAAATTAAAAGAGTATCAGTGTCGAAGACAAAACATAGCAGAACAGAAAGATTCAAGAAAATTTGGGGATTAAGGCTAAGACTGATTATCAAAAGCCTAATCCTCCAAATTAAAACACAATTAAAAAAAATAATAAGTGTTTATCAGACAGAAAGGCCTCCGCCGCCTTAGTAGAGGAAAATTGATTCCTCTCAGCTACCACAGTGCCACTTGTAGCCACAAGCATTCAAATAGAGGCCGAAGTTATTGAGAAAAATCAGATATTTTCCTCAACGCAACCAAAGAATTAATTATGCCAAAGGAATTTAATATAAAAATATCAGAAGAGTTATTACACTCATGACACAGAGCCTCAAAAGTCAACAAAAGCTCCCACCGAGCTTAATCTTAAGTGTAAAACAATTAATACAGACAGAACATCTGTAAACTTCCTCATCGAGGCCCTAAAAGTAGAGAGGTCATTGATGCAATGATAGTACTTAGAGAAGATCTTATGTCTCTATCCTCAACTTCTTCCTTAGTAACTGCGTAGAAGATGTAGAAGTTCTTGGTTGGTTGGTTGGTTGATCATTAGTTTCATATCTTTGAAGCTCTACGATATGCCCTTAATTACGTTGAAGTTGAAGTCTTGGAAGCCCTCATGATGTTTTTGCATGCTTGTTTTGAAGAGCTCTATCATTTTATCCATGAGCTTGGTTGTTGGTGAAGTATTACGACTGATTTAATGTTTTCCCTATTTTCATTTTGTTCCATAAATTCTTACCTCTGATGGGATGAAAGTTTTATGCTAAGAAATGACTCCTGGAAGCACCTTAGACTTGTTCATCCTTCACTGTTTCATGTTTTCTTTTGCTGAGGTATTTTAGAGTCTTTAATCTCTCTCTTTAGTCCTCATGCTTTTTTATTTCCTTAATAGTTCGAACAGTTGGTTTCAGCATGACTTATGGTTTTCCCTGCTTGTCTGTTGCCACTTAAAGGCTATTATTGAAGTCTCCCTTTGAAGTATTTCTGTTTATGGTGAGCCAAGGAGGTCTGTTCTAATCTTGCCCTTTGTCCTTGCTTAAACAGTTGTCTTAAAGGTCTTTATAGTTGTAATCATAGATGTGTTAGGTGTTCCCTCTTCTATGACTGCAATTATCAATGAATCTTTTATGTTTTCTAAGTCATTTGAAATAAAATCTTTGAGGAAATAGGGTGTTCCCGGAATCTTAGATTTCATTTTAAAATTTGTTTTGAAGTCATTATTTGCTTAAAGTGTGGTTTGTAGAATTCATGGCCAGCCCTGTCTATCAAATTCCTCTTTATTGTTCAAGTTATGTTTTCAAATTCCCTTTGTTGAGAATTAAACTTCTCTTTCCAAATCATTGATGTCCATCTCATTCCAAAACCAAAGGATCCTGTGGCCAAGTTATATTTTCCCTCTGATATCCCATATCCATTGATAAGTCTGTCATGACCTCTTTTTGACTCCATTTCCCAATGAAGCTACTACTTCCTCTTTCTACCTATCTTTCCTAGACCTTTCATATTTTGTTGTATCAATTCAACCAAAAAAACAATCAAACACCTGCACTTAATAATTAGTCTAAAATCAATACTCTAAGCACACAATATAAACCTTTGCAAACAAAAATTTGAGAGATCCCTCTCTGAGAACAGGAGGACTAGATCCTGTAACTCTAAAGATTGGTTCTGATGTTGTCTTGTCTTTTAATTTGCCAAACTATCAAAACACGAGACACCAACACAATAGCGTCACGGTGGGAATTTTTTTTTTTGAGTTCATAGTTGCTTGGCCAGCTTTTATAGACTCTTAAATTTTTCCATACAACCATAGAAACTCAGAAAAACCCAAAAATATTTCAGTTTGGATTCATAATAAACATGGTGGTGGAACCATAAAACATTTTACCTTCACAAAAGCTAAAAATTTTCCACCTGGTGACTCCACTGGCCTCTAGTAGGCCTATTACTTCATTAGTCCTTGTAAGCTCTTCTGGGAATGCATTAAGCAAACCCAATCATGCTGTTGGTGGACAACAAAGTTCAAAATCTTCCACCTGGCAACTCCACAATCCCAAAATACCTAATGACTCCACTAATAGAAGACTCTGAACAATTTACATAAATGCAACCAAGTCCCATAGAAGAGTATCGTTGTGGAATATCAAGTATACTGGTAAAACCTAAATGTAAGTACCTTCCAAAGGTTATCCTTCTCAGCTCAAAATTCAATAATCCTGAGCTTAAGAAAGTTTTTCTAGAATTGGTAGTTGAAAGGTATGAAACTGAGATTGAAATATTGAATTCGCAAGAACAATCATACAAATTCAGAGACTCCAGAACATTTTTGGAAAATATTCCCCTCCCTAATAAAGAAGAAATTTCACTACCTCTTGATGTGTAGGAAAAGGATGATAGTGCTTTCGAGAGCCACATTGAAGATGCAGTGAACCAAGCTGTCAAGAATGCAGATAGCCTACCAGTCTTGGAAGGCCTAAAATAAGAAAGCTTACATCATGTGTTCATTGATCCTGTGGCAAAATATATGGAAGCCCCAATTGGCTCAAATTATCAAGCATGGATCCTTTGCAAGAGCCAAAGACATAAAATGTTGTCACCTCCAGTGACAACCTTGTTTTTAAAGATTAAGATTCAATATGTACAGTGGTTACCTCTGACTAGTATCCAGTTTCTCAAATCCTCTTTGTCACTACTCAACTAGCTACATTGGCATTATTGTACCATATAAAGCAGCATATATTTTCAAAGTTAGAGTAGGTTAGATAGCAATGTCAATAAATCTCAGCCTTGAGCATTTAGTTAGTTGTTGTTTTCGAGTTGTGAAGAAAAAGAAAAATACAAAAAAAATAAAAAAAAGAAAAGAGAGCGAGAAATGAAAACAAGAAAGGTGTAGCCCCATACCAAAAGAGAAATAATCTCGAAGTGTGCAAGCTTAAATTCCACTCTAAGAAACACACTCCTAGTTAGTCATACAACCTAATCATGACCTAATTATTTTTCATTTCTGGTGATAAGTTAGTGAAATAGAATTTCCAAACAACTTAATCTTGGCTTATCGGTAGTTATATTAGGTTAGAAAATAAAGGTTCAAGCATGCTCAAAATCCCGAACCTTATTTCTCAAAGAAAATAATGACTCCAATGCGTTTCAAATTCGAGTCGAAAAAGAAGTAAAATGGTCCTAATCAGCTTAAAATCTGAACCAGTCAGACAAAGGAAAGACATCTCAAAAAAAATTCAAAACAGAGCTGTAAAAAAGATGAAGGAAATGCTTTGAAATTTCAGATCCTAAGCCTTCCATTTTGTTTTAAATTTTCTGCAAAATAAGATCTATGTGCAACTTGTTTTTTATGCCATAGATCAGCAACAAGTTAAACTGTTCAATCCTGACTTGTATGCTTTTGAATTTCTGTTGTAGAATTTAGTGAATAAAATCTGTTGGATAGTTTAATCCCAAAAGATAGTAGATTAGGTAGAGAATCATATGGGCTCAACTGTTTAATCTGAGTCCATGGATAAATAAGGAGTAGAAATAGATTAGATTTCCTGCTTTCAAAAGAATAAAATGTTGTAAGACAGTTTTCCAATCCAAGTGCACTCTAAGGAAGAAAAAATGTTAGATCTGTAGGATTGGGTAGGTAGAACGCTTGTTGATGAAAGATCCATTGTTTTTATGGCTACTAATATGTTTTCAAAACACAAGAAGATCATTCAAGGAAATAAAGGCAGCCCAATGAATAAGGCATTGATCAGCCTCCCAGAGAATGCAAGTCTGAAGTTCTTGATGCCTTTAAGAAGGCACCATCCCCAAGTGGAGCCACTATTAGCCACCTATAAAATTTGTTATACCAAAAGGTGGCTAAATCATTTTTTGGAGCCTTCAAGGAAAAAATTTTATTGCTAAAAAATGTTATCTCTTGAAGACTCTTGAAGGTCTCATGCCTCTGTCCAAATCTTCACTGCTGTTCCTTTTATACTCAGAAATTCTGTTGATTTCATGAGAAAAGACTGCTGCAAAATTGTCATTTTTCCCCTTCCTCCACTCAAAACTAACCTTCATTTTGCTCCCCCTTTTTTTTTCCTCTATAAAATTCCTCTATTTTCATGATTCCCCTTCTTCCATTCATGAAAATCATTTTCCATAGTTTAAAACTTATTTTTAAGCTGTACCAAAACCCTCGCAATCCTTTGAAAACCAGAAAAAATCATAAAAACATATATTTTTCGTGTAAAGGCTTAAGCCCCTTTGGGCTAAAGTATTAACCACTTCCCCTCCATATGCCTTGGTGCTGGAACCAAGTGTTGAACCATTGAAGCGCTTAAATTGCATCGCAAAGTTTGAATGGTTAGATTGAAAGACCAAGACTGAAGTCCTGATTGCGATAGGCCCTTTTTTGTATACGCTCCGGGCATGTTATATCACATAAAGACCACGGGCCCCGCAGTCGGGTGCCAGACCATATCATAAATATATATCCCACCCCCGAAGCATTAAAATTTTGTATTATATTGAAATTTTGGGTTTTCATATATCATAAAGGGTTTCCGCTGGTGCAAAGTTAAAATGACATCGACCGTTGATCTACAGTCGATCAAACGGCCTGCGCTACATCGCATCGGCCTTCCTCCATCGCATCGGAAGAATACGAAGGTTTAAGCCCGCGCCTGGTGCCCACGGATTGTGATTCCCCGATCCATCCTCCACCGTTGATCTGATCTGTAGATCGACGATCTATATTTAATCGCATCAGATCTTTTCATCGGGTGCATTTTTAACGTTTTTTTTTCCCCGACCGATTGCGATCCTCCGATTAGATTTGGACCATCCACGTGTCTAGATCGGATAGTCCCAGATCTTTCCTCATGGTTTCATCACCCGTCACCTTCCACCAAGAGGATTTTTAAGCATGTAATCCCCACCGTTGATCTCTGCGCGATAAACGGTTATGACTTATTCTTCCCTCTACTCTCCTTTTAACCTGCTCTTAATTAATATCGATCGTTGGATGATGCCATCTAATGGCCACACTCCTCCCCATAGCCTTATAAGAAGTTTTACCCAAGAAAACACAAGATTTCTTAATTAGTTTGTGTTTTGCAGGTTTGAATGGTTTTTTCTGTCATATTAAAGAGAAAGATGAAGGTATGGGAATGGCGATTCTCACGCCTTATATTTATCAAAGGGAACCATTCACGGGGCTCTACTCCTCGTCTCATCAACGCTTCATGGGCATTGATGCCATATGAGCCCTGCGCAGCCTGCACATCAACAAGACACAAAGTTAAATAAATTAAAAGAGTATCAGCGTCGAAGACAGAACACAACAGAATAGAAATATTGAAGACAATTTGGGGATTACGGCTAAGACTGATTATCAAAAGCCTAATCCTCCAAATTAAAACACAATTAAAGAAAACCATAAGTGTTTATTAGATAGAAAGGCCTCCACCGCCTCAACAGAGGCAAATTGATTCCTCTCAGCTACCACAGTGCCACCTGTAGCCACAAGCATTCAAACAGAGGACGAAGTTATTGAGAAAAATTAGATATTTGCCTCAACGCAGCCGAAGAATTAATTCTGCCAAAGGAATTTAATATAAAAATATCAGTAGAGTTATTACATTCATGACACAGAGCCTCAAAAGTCAACAAAAGCTCCCACCGAGCTTCATCTTAAGTGTAAAACAATTAATACAGACAGAACATCTGTAAACTTCTTCATTGAGCCCCTCAAAGGCCGATAAGTCATTAGTCTGTATTAATTTCCCTGGGAGATCTTTTATCAGATCTCACCTCCTCATTCTTCCATAAATACTTCTATAGAAGATAAGAAATTGTTGGTTTTGGTTGGTTGATCCTTGGTTACTAATCTTAAAACTCTCTAAAATAATGCATAAATACATTGAAGTTGAAGTTTGAAGTCTTGAAGCCCCAATGATGTTGTTGCATGCTTTTTTTTTAGAAGGCTCTATCATTGGATCATGAGCCATTGTTAGTGAAGTATTCTGACATTTAATGTTTCCCACATTTTTATTTTGGGCTCATAAATTCTAGCAATATATTACTCTGATAGGATAAAAGTTTTAAGGCTAAGAAATGACTCTTGGAAAGCTTTTCTGGAGCATTTTATCCTTCATTGTTTTATGTTTTCTTCATTGAAGTATTTTAGAGTCTTTAGTCTCTCTCTTTTAGTCTTCATGCTTGTTTATTTCTATGATAGTTCGAATAAGTTGGTGGCCTGATTTATGGATTTCTCCACAGCATACTTTTCAGATAAAAATTTGTTATTGAAGTTTCCCTTTGAAGTATTTATGTTTATCGTGAGCCAAGGAGGTCTGTTCTGATCTTGCCCTTTGTCCTTGCTTAAACAGTTATCTTAAAGGTCTTTATAGTTGTAATCATAGATGTGTTAGGTGTTCCCTCTTCTATGACTGCAATTATCAGTGAATCTTTTATGTTTTCTAAGTCATTTGAAATAAAATCTTTGAGGAAATAGGGTGTTCCCCGAATCTTATATTTCATTTTAAAAGTTTTTTTGAAGTCATTATTTTCTTAAAGTGTGGTTTGTAGAATTCATGGCCAGCCCTGTCTATCAAATTCCTCTTTATTGTTCAAGTTATGTTTTCAAATTCCCTTTGTTGAGAATTAAACTTCTCTTTCCAAATCATTGATGTCCATCTCATTTCAAAACCAAAGGATCCTGAGGCCAAGTTAGATTTTCCCTTTGATATCCCATATCCATTGATAAGTTTGTCATGACCTCTTTTTGACTCCATTGCCCAATGAAGCTACTACTTCCTCTTTCTACCTACCTTTCCTAGACCTTTCATATTCTGCTGTATCAATTCAACCAAACAAACAATCAAACACCTGCACTTAATAACTAGTCTAAAACCAATACTCTAAGCACACAAGATAAACCTTTGCAAACAAACATTTGAGAGATCCCTCTCTGAGAACAGGAGGACTAGATCCTGTTTCTCTAAAGATTCATTCTGATGTTGCCTTCTCTTTTGATTTTCCAAACTATCAAAACACGGGACACCAACATAATGGCGATCATGGTGGGGCATTTTTGAGTTCATAGTTGCTTGGCCAGCTTTTATAGACTCTTAAGTTTTCCATACAACCACAGAAACTCAGAAAAAAACAAAAAAATATTTCAGTTTGGCTTCATAATAAACATGGTGGTGGAACCATAAAACATTTTACCTTTACAAAAGCTAAATTTTTCCACCTGGTGACTCCACTGGCCTCCAGTAGGCTTGTTACTTCATTAGTCCTTGTAAAATCTCTTAGGAATGCATTGAGAAAACCCAATCATGTTGTTGGTGGACAAAAAAGTTCAAAATCTTCCACTTGGCGACTCCACAATCCCAAAAGACCTAATGACTCCACTAATAGAAGACTCTGAACAATTTGCAAAAATGCAGCCAAATTTCATAACAGAGTGTCGTTATATAATATCAAGTGGCCTGACAGAACTTGAATGGGAGGACCTTCCAAAGGTTGTCCTTCTCAGCACAAAATTCAATGTTGAACCTTAGCTTAAGAAAAATTTCCCAGACTCGGTGGTTGAAAGGTATGAAACTGAAATTGAAATTTTAAACTCACAAGAACAATCATACCAATTCAGAGACCCCAGAAATTTTTTGGAAAATCTCCCTCCCCCTAATAAAGACAAAATTTCACTACCTCTTGATGTGCAGGAAGAGGATGATAGTGCTTTCAAGAGCCACACTGAAGATGCAGTGAACCAAGCTGTCAAGAATGCAGATAGCCTACCAGTCTTGGAAGGCCTAAAAGAAGAAAGCTTACATCATGTGTTCATTGATCCTGTGGAAGAATATATGTAAGCCCCAATTGGCTCAAATTCTCAAGCATGGATCCTTTGGAAGATCCAAAGACATAAAATGTTGTCACCTCCAGTGACATCTTTGTTTTTAAAGATTAAGATTCAATATGTACAGTGGTTACCTCTGACTAGTATCCAGTTTCTCAAATCCTTTTTGTCACTACTCAACTGGCTACATTGGCATTATTGTACCATATAAAGCAGCATAGATTTTCAAAGTTATATTAGGTTAGATAGCAATGTCAATAAATCTCAACCTTGAGCATTTAGTTAGTTGTTATTTTCTACTTTGAAGAAAAAGAAAAATATAAAAAACAATAAAAAAATAAAAGAGGGCAGAAATGAAAACAAGAAAGGTATAGCCCCATACCAAAAAAGAGAAATAAAGTCTGAAAGTGTGCAAGCTTAAATGCCACTCCTAAGAAACACACTCCTAGTTAGTCATACAGCCTAATCATGACTAATTATTTTTCAATTTACTGCTGATAGGTTAGTGAAATAGAATTGCCAAACAGCTTAATCTTGGCTTATCAGTAGTTAGATTAGGTTACAAATTAAAGGTTCAAACATGCTCAAAATCCGAACCTTAGTTCTCAAAGAAAATAATGACTCCAATCTGTTTCAAATTCTGAGTCGAAACAGAAGTAAAACTAGTCCTAATTAGCTTAAAATCTAAACCAGTCAACAAAGGAAGAATAGCTCAAATAAGAGTCAAAACAGAGCTGTAAAAAGATGGAGGAAGTGCTGTGAGATTTCAGATCCTAAGCCTTCCATTTTGTTTTAATTTTCTACAAAATAATATCTATGTGCAACTTGTTTTTTATGCCATAGATCAGCATCAAGTTAGACCGTTCAATCCTAACTTGTATGCTTTTAAATTTCTGCTTTAGAATTTAGAGAATAAAAATCTATTGGACAATTTAATCCCAACAGATAGTAGATTAGGTAGAGAATCATATGGGCTCAACTGTTTAATCTGAGTCCATGGAGAAATAAGGAGTAGAAATAGATTAGATTTCCTGCTTTCAAAAGAATAAAATGTTGTAAGAGAGTTTTCCAATCTAGGTGCACTCTAAGGAAGAAAAAATGTTAGATCTGTAGGATTGGGTAGGTAGAAAGCTTGTTGATGAAAGATTCATTGTTTTTATGGCTGCTAATATGTTTTCAGATCAAAATAATATCATTCAAGGAAAGAAAGGTAGCCCAATGGATGAGGCACTGATCAGCCTCCCAGAGAATGCAAGTCTAAAGTTCTTGATGCCTTCAAGAAAGCACCATCCCCAAGTGGAGACACGATTAGCCACCTACAAAATTTGTTATACCAAAAGGTGGCTAAATCATTTTTTGGAGCCTTCAAGGAACAAATTTTATTGAAAAAAAGTGTTATCTCTTGAAGACTCTTGAAGACCTCATGCCTCTGTCCAAAATCTTCCCTACTATGCCCATTTTATACTCTGGAATTCTGTTGATTTAATGAGAAAAGACTGCTGCAAAATCATCATTTTTCCCCTTCCTCCACTCAAAACTAACCTTCATTTTGCTCCCCTTTTTTCCTCCATAAAATTCCTCTATTTTCATGATTCCCCTTCTTCCATTCATGAAAATCATTTTCCATAGTTTAAAACTCATTTTTTAAGTTGTACCGAAACCCTCAAAATCCTTTGAAAACCATAAAAAATCATAAAAACATATATTTTTCGTATAAAGGCTTAAGCCCCTTTGGGCTAAAGTCTTAAAAACCACTCCCCCTCCATACGCCTTGGTGCTGGAACCAAGCGTTGAACCATTCAAGCGCTTAATCGCATTGCAAAGTTTGAATGGTTAGATTGAAAGACCAAGACCGAAGTCCCGATTGCGATAGGCCCTTTTTGTATACGCCTCAGGCATGTTATATCACATAAAGACCACGGGCCCCGCAGTCGGGCGCCAGACCATATCATAAATATATATTCCACCCCTGAAGCATTAAAATTTTTTATTATATTGAAATTTTGGTTTTCATGTATTATAAAGGGTTTCCGTCGGTGCAAAGTTTAAAAACGATATCGATCGTTGATCTACAGCCAATCAAACAGCCCGCACTACATCACATCGCAGTTTTCATTTGGTACATATGTTTGTCCCCCCGATTGACAATCCCTCCAACTCACTCCCCACCATTGATCTGATCCTCAGATCAACAGCCAGCGCTCAATCGCTCCGTCACACTTCAAGTTCATTACCCCGCCGATTGCGATCTCCCAACGCATCTCCCACCATCAATCTGAACTGCAGATCGATGATTTTCATCTAATCGCATCAGGGTTTTCCATCGGGTGCATCTAATTACTTTACTCAGCCCACCTCCAATCGCTGATTCCTTATTCACTCGTTGCCATTGATCTGGACCTCACATCAACGGTCCACATTTGATCGCATCGGATCATTTCATCGGATGCGTTCTAAACATTTGTTTTTCCCCGCCGATTGCAATCCTCTGATTAGATCTGGACCGTCCATGTGTCCAGATCAGACGGTCCCAGATCTTTCCTCATGGTTTCATCACCCTCCACCATCCACCAAGAGGATTTTTAAGCATGTAATCCCCACCGTTGATCTCTGCGCGATCAGCGGTTCTGACTTATTCTTCCCTCTGCTCTCTTTTTAACCTGCTCTTAATTTATCTTGACTATTAGATGATGCCATCTAACGGCCATACTCCTCCCCAAAGCCTTCTAAGAAATTTTACCCAAGAAAGCGCAGGATTTCTCCATTAGTTTGTGTTTGGCAGGTTTGAATGGTTTGTTCAGTCATATTAAAGAGAAAGCCGAAGGCTGGGAATGACGATTCTCACGCCTTTGATTTATCAAAGGGAACCATTCACAGGGCTCTACTTCATGTCTCATCGATGCTTCATGGGCATTGATGCCATATGAGCCCTGCGCAGCCTACACATCAACAAGACACAGAGTTAAATAAATTAAAAGAGTATCAGTGTCGAAGACAGAACATAGCAGAACAGAAATATTGAATACAATTTGGGGATTACAACTAAGACTGATTATCAAAAGCCTAATCCTCCAAATTAAAACAAAATTAAAGAAAATCATAAGTGTTTATCAAACAGAAAGGCCTCCGCCGCCTCAATAGAGGCAAATTGATTTCTCTCAGCTACCACAGTGCCACCTGTAGCCACAAGCATTCAAACAGAGGCCGAAGTTATTGAGCAAAAATAAAATATTTTCCTCAACACAGCCGAAGAATTAATTCTACCAAAGGAATTTAATATAAAAATATCAGCAGAGTTATTACATTCATGACACAGAGCCTCGAAAGTCAACAAAAGCTCCCACCGAGCTTAATCTTAAGTGTAAAACAATTAATACAGACAGAACATTTGTAAACTTCCTCATCGAGTCCCTCAAAGGTGGAGAAGTCATTAGTCTGTATTATTTGCCCTGGGAGATCTTTTATCAGATCTCACCTCCTCATTCTTCCATAAATACTAATGTAGAAGATGAGAAGTTGTTGGTTGGTTGGTTGTTTGATCACTAGTTGTAATACTAAAACTCTCTGAAATAATACATAGTCTGTTGAAGTTGAAGAAGAAATTGAAGTCTTGGAAGCCCTGATGATGTTGTTGCATGCTTGTTTTTGAGAAGGCTCTATCATTCGATCCATGAGCTTGGCTGTTGGTGAAGTATTCTGAACTATTTAATGTTTTCCCCTGTTTTCATTTTGTTCCATAAATTCTTACTACAATAGGATGAAAGTTTTAGGCTAAGAAATGACTCTTGGAAGCACCTTAGACCTGTTTATTCTTCACTGTTTCATGTTTTCTTCTGCTGAAGTATTTTAGAGTCTTTAATCTCTCTCTTTAGTCTTCATGCTTGTTTATTTCCTTAATAGTTCGAATAGTTGGTTTCGGCATGATTTATGGTTCTCCTTGCTTGTCTGCTGCCACTTAAAAACTATTATTGAAGTCTCCCTTTGAAGTTTTTTGTTTACAGTGAGTCAAGGAGGTCTGTTCTGATCTTTCCCTTTGTCCTTGCTTAAAAAGTTGGCTTAAAGGTCATTATAATTGTGATCATAGATTTATTTAGGTGTTCCCTCTTCTATGACTGCAATTATCAGTGAATCTTTTATGTTTTCTAAATCATTTGAAATAAAATCTTTGAGGAAATAGGGTGTTCCCCGAATCTTAAATTTCATTTTAAAAGTTGTTTTGAAATCCTTATTTTCTTAAAGGTGTGATTTGTAGAATTCATGGTTTTCCCTGTCTATCAAAAATCTCTTTATTGTTCAAGTTATGTTTTCGAATTCCCTTTGTTGAGAATTTAAATTCTCTTTCCAAATCATTGATGTCTATCTCATTCAAAAAACCAAAGGATCCTGTGGCCAAGTTAGATTTGCCCTCTGATATCGCATATCCATTGATAAGTTTGTCATGACCTATTTTTGACTCCATTTCCCAATGAAGCTACTACTTCCTCTTTCTACCTACTTTTCCTAGATCTTTCATATTCTGCTATATCAATCCAACTGAACAAACAAACAAACACCTGCACTTAATAACTAGTCTAAAATCCATACTCTAAGCACACAAGATAAACCTTTGCAAACAAACATTTGAGAGATCCCTCTCTGAGAACAGGAGGACTAGATCCTGTAACTCTAAATATTGGTTCTGATGTTGCCTTGTCTTTTGATTTTCCAAACTATCAAAACATGAGACACCAACACTACCAACATCCTCCATTCCTATGTTTTTGTGTGTCCTCACATAACCTTTACCTGCTGTAAAAATTCAAAAATAAGGAGTCTCCCTTTAATCCTGGACTTTTATACTAAACCATGCTTTCATTGTCTTCATTCTTTGACCTCGAGCCTTCTTAAGCTGTTGGGTCACATTTTTAAGTCTTTTATAGAAATTTGAGGCTCGAAACTTCGATACCCTGACTTGTCGTTTTTGCTCCTTGGCTTCTTCTGTCAATTCCATTTTGCCTTGCTTCTGCACAGTATCATACTCTTTCATGGCTTGGTTCAATGCTTCCAAGTCATGAACTCGCTACTCGAGCTCTTCTATCTAATTTTTCAAATAGAGAGGGTGTTGTTCTCTGTTTCCAACTGCGTACGGTGCAGAATATTCCTGCGAAACTGACTCTAAACATGTACCATCATCGTCAATATCAATGTTATCCTAGCCACCCAATTTCTGTATTTCAATTTCATCCAGGGTTTCAGTGCCCAGAACTTCGATATAACCAAGGGTCTCAATATTTTCCATGTAGATCTCACCAAGGGCTTCAATACCCTGCGCATATATCTCATCATGGGTTTCAATACCATGTACTTCGAAATTATCGAGGGTTTCAATATGTTGCGCCTCTTCTTCTTGACCCTCTTTCGGTTCTCTGCTTGTACTCAGTGTCACTTTTCTTTTATTTAATATACGAAGGAAGGCCGACAAGGGTATGTCATCCTCCTTCTCTGCATGAACTTCATTATCCTCAGTATCATTTGCTGCCTCTGCAAGAACCAAGATATTATGATCTATGGGTGAAGCCAGTGGTGACTCGTCCAACAAAATCGAGGAGCTCGACTAGTTGTGACTCGCCCTCAAAGAGGTAGTCCCTCTCTTAGTTGAGTTCTTGGTCATTCTTCTTACTGAGGATGGTGTTTCTTTGACAGGTTTATCTTCTGCTTGCACTGACTTTTTCTTGCTTTTTTTCTCGGTAGGGCGCGAAGTCTGAGCTTTTGTTATTCTTTTCTTGCCTGCACTCTTTTTCTTGGACAATTTCCCCATACTTCGTCCCTGGAATTCCTTCAAAAATGCCTTCCAGTTCATTCCTTTGGTCTCCAGCTCCTTCTTAACCAAAATCACAATCATCCCATGATGGTACAATTTGCAAGCGACCCGACTTGCTTTCCCTGTCTGAACACTTTTCACCATTTTTTCCAAGCTTCTGAGTAGGAAATAAGGAAAATGATGAGTTTCCCTGACTCAAAGTGAAAAAGCAAACAGATATGGTATAGGAATTTTAATGAATAACGTCCCTCGTAGGTAAGAAAATTTTGTAATATATACAGGAGGTCTCGCCATTTCCCAAGTATGGCATTGCGTGGAAGCCCTTTGTTACAATTGACTTTCAACTTCCGGTCGACCATAAATCTATGCCATATTTTCTTCTCAATTTTCTCCTTTTTGAACCATTGTTCTCCCGCGGTTGATAAGCCTATAGCCTGAGTTATAGATTCTTTTATGACCTTAAATTCCAATGAGCCTACCTTGGCTCGAACTCCCTCAAACATCCTTGCAAATTCTAATGCCACAGTTGTATCGAATACATTGAACTTTTGCAGAAATGGGAGAAATATTGATTCTTGCAACAGTGCAAGATTGGTCTGATACTCAGCTATCTGCTCTATATCCTTCATAGATGGTAGTTCATTTTTCACGGGCGCCATCGCTACTTGAGTTTACCCAAATTCTCTTTCAAAAATATATCACACTGAGGAGTTCAAGGGGTCTGTCAATAATTTTATGACGATGGAGATATCCACCCACCACCTTACTGGCCTCTTCTGTCCAATCACAATCCATCATTTTTCCTTCAGGACTGATGCACACAAGTATCGGTCCAGTATAGGTAGGTGATGATGATTGGAGAAGGCAGAGGTTTTAGTGATAACACATTGTAACTGTCATGCACATTCAAATTATGAGGTAAGGCCATCAATGATAGGTGATGAAAAATATTTTCAAAAAGAGGTAAGTGTTGGGTTTCTGATGGATTCGTACTATCCCACATTTGTTTCATAATTTCACATAAGGTGTACCTCAGTACTCATTGAAAAGATAAGACTTCATGACCTAAAATATATTGTACTTAAAATTATTTCTTCCTACATTAGTAAGTGACAAAGCAAAGTCTTAATCATAATTCAAATAATTACATGATATGGTCCATTGATGGGGAAGCCATTCTATCTGTAAAAATAAGGATATAATTTCTAATGCACATTTTAGCACCAAATATCCCTGCATTTCATCTTGCATGTGTTTTCACCACCAGGCGTTTGGCTGCACTGATCGTGCTTGTACTGAACCTACTTTCACTGCAATGTACCTGCACCGAAATGTGCTTGCACTGAACATGCATTCCTACACCAGGGATATCTGTAACATCGAAGAGAAAAAGTGACAAAGAAAAATTCTGATAGAGTACAATTCATTAGCTGGAAAAAAAAAATTCCTAATTATACAAGGAAAGTTTTATTTGTCATTCTTTGGTGTCAAGCATGCCGTTTGTCTGACTTACAAATTCATATTAGATCCTGTAATCGATCCATGAGGGAAAAAATAAGTGGGAAAGGGTATTTTTCAGAATGGGAAGGATTATCATGGCAGGGATTCTAGGAGTGAAACCACCAAGAGGGATAAACAAAAAAGGGACTTTTGGGGAAAACAAATTCAGAGGGAAAAAAGAGGAAAATACGAAATCGTAGAGATAGTTTTACTAGAAGAAGGAGGAGGTTAATTCATTGCGGGATTATAAGAACAAAAATATCAGGAAATTACGAAATGAGAAATAGAATAAGTGCAAATTTTACCTTTAAAATATGCCCGCACTAGTGCCGAAAAAAGTAAATGTAGCGAGAATTGAGCATTGTTTGAATAAAAAATTTCGTGCCAGCTATCCCAAACTTGGGTAAGGGCTTGGTTAGCATTTGAACCTGATTCTTCTTGGTGACAACCAACAGATCTAAAATCAAGCAACCTTCCCTTTTTATTGAAATTTTGATCTTCCTGCCAGCATTCTAGTTTTCAAGTTGAGCCTTCTGCAATCATGTGAGTCAACTAATTTTCATAATTACAGGAAAAAAATTTTTTTTGTCATTTTTGTTTATTTTTATTATATTTTTTTTTCCTGGAAAATAAAGAATCATATTTTCAATAGGTTGGTGTTTCCACCTACCATCTCCTTCTCAGATTGTTGTTGGACTTGCTGCATAAAAGTTCCTCTAGTGAGGGGCTGAAAATATACCTTTAATCTATGCCCATTCACCAGGAACACTGAATTCCATCCATCAATAGTTTTGATTTCTACCGCTCCCTTTTCAAACACTTTGACCACCTCATAAGTTCCCATCCATTATGTATGGAATTTTCCTTTAAAATTTATAAATCTGGAATCATAAAAGAGTACGCTATCACCTGGTTGGAACTGCTTCTTCCGGATGGACTTGTCATGCAACTTTTTGCGCTATTGTTGAACCAATATGTTCTACTGAACAACATCCCTTCGAAATTCATCTAACTCATTCAGTTGTAGGAGACATTGTTTTTGTGCTTCAAAGAGGTCTAGTCCTAACTGGACTGCAGTCCTGATGGTCTTGATTTGGAATTCTATCGGCAAAAGCACTTTTTTTCCATATACCAGCTCATATGGTGTATGTCCCGTGTTGTTCCTCCAAGTGGTTCAGTATGCCCATAAGGCTTATGGTAATATTTTAGCCCAATCCTTTATATCCATGTTCACTGTTTTTGTGAGGATGGACTCAATTACCTTGTTTGTGGACTCCACCTAACCATTTTCTTGCAGGTGATACAGTGTGGATTTTCTATGCCAAATTTTGTACTGCTCCATCACACCTTGTACCAGTTAAGAAATAAAATGTGGACCATTATCAGAAAAAATCTCTCTAGACACACCAAATCTAGTAAATATTTCAATTAAAAGAAAATCACGAACAACTCTTTCAGTAGCAAAAGAAACAACTTTAGCCTCTACCCATTTTATAATGAAATATTTATAAACCAAAATGTGATTTTTATTTGATGATGTCGGATTTATTGGTACTATGAAATCAATAGCCCATTTTTCAAAAGGCTTAATCATAAATTGAGGAAATAAAGGCATTTCATTGGTTTGATTAAGTTGGCCCACCTGTTGATAGTTATTACTTCGCTTGACATATTGTTTGGCATCCTTAAATAAGGAGGGCCAAAAATAGCCAGCTCGTAAAATTTGTATGTAGTTCGCTTATTAGCGAAGTGACCTCTGCAAGGTTCGTCATGAGTAGATTTTAAGATTTAAAACACTTATTCATCTCTTACACACCTTCGGATAATGAGGTTCCGCCCAGTGTAAAAGAGGTATCCTTGAACCCAAGAATATCCATCACTTTTCTGTGTAATATTCCACTTTTCACGAGCAGATAAGAGAGGTGGTGTCTTTCTAATGACTAAATAGTTAGCTATGTCAGCAAACCATGGAGATTCCATTGACACAGCAAAATATGTTTGTTAGGGAAATCATCATCAGCAGGAATTACTTCACTAGGATGATTTAATCTTGAAAGATAATATGTTACTACGTTAGATTTTCCTGGTCTATCAACAGCAGTAATATTAAATTCCTGTAATAATAATAACCACCTAGTCACTCTACTACTAGTTAATGGTTTATTCATCAAATATTTTATTTCGGAATGATCAGTATGCACAAAGACTTCATACCATGTAATGTAGTGTCTGAATTTATTAATAGAAAAATTACACCTAAAAACTCTTTCTCAGTAACTGTGTAGTTTAGTTCAGCGGGTGACAAGTTTTTGGTGATGAAGTAGATAGCATAGGATTTTTTGTCTTCTTCCTATCCTAAGGTTGCACCAATAGTAGTGTCTGAGGCATCGGAGGAAATATGAAATGGCAGGAACCATTTTGGTCCTCTCAAAATCGGTGCTTGTACTAGTATTTCCTTCAATGTCTCAAAGGATTGTTGGCAAGCTGTGGACCAAGAAAAATCACTATCCTTAGCTAAAAGTCAGAAAAATGGGGTAGATATCCTAGAGAATTTCTCAATGAATCTCCTATAGTAGCCCACATGTCATAGGAAACCTCTCACCTCCCTTTGAGTTTTGGGTGCAGGAAGACTCAAAATAATTTATATTTTTGGGGGGTCAAATGGATACCTTTGTCAAAAATAAGATGGCCAAGAACTAAATGCCTTGCACATTAATCTACACTTTTTATCACTCAAGGCAAGATGATATTCTTGGAAATGAAGAAGCACCTTTTATAGATTTTTGAGGCCCTCCTAAAATGAATCACCAAACACAGAAAAGTCATCCATATAGATTTCCAAACACTCAAGGTCAGCAAAAATGGCCAGGAATTCCCTTTGAAAGGTATTCGGGGAATTACATAGCCCAAAGGGAAGCACTCGATAAGAAAATGTACCCCATGGACATGTAAAGGTGGTTTTGTCTTAATCCTCGGGTGTGATTTGTATCTGGTTATAACCACTAAATCCATCTAAAAAACATAAGTACTTCTTACTAGCAAGAGTATCAAGCACCTGATCGATAAAAGGAAGGAGGAAGTAATCCTTAAGAGAGGTTTTGTTCAATTCTCTATAGTCAGTGCAAATGCGCCATTTCCCATTTGTTTTCAAGGCTAACACCAATGGGGAGACCCACTAGCTGTCAGAAATAGGATAGATAAAATCAGCATCCAAGAGTTTTTGCAATTCTTCTTTTACAACATCTCTTAGATCTGGGTTCATATGCCTTTGGGGTTGTCGGAAAGGTTGGGCTCCATCCTGAATATAAATATGGTGAGTGAAAGATTCAGTAGGGATGTCTTTCATATCTTCATAACCCCATGCAAAGACATCAATATGGTTTCGCAGCAAATTCACAATCTTCTCTTGGTGGGATGAATACAAGTCTAAACAAATATGCAATTATTTGCCTGGACCGATATAAAAAAGAGTCATATGAGGCTCAAGAGTACACACAGGTTTTGCTAGAGATGGTGGTGAGGGATTTTGAGAATTGTGACTTTCTCGAAAATCTAGACTAAAACTTTGGCTCAATGACTCAAAGTTGGGCATGGTGTCTAGATTGTTCAGGAAGTCATGTACCTCACCATCTTGTGAGGACTCACCACAATGATATAACATATACACAGACTGAATGTCATCATCACTACTATAATATAGCCACAAAGTGTCTCGGAGCTCCTAAATGGATCTAGCAGGTGGATATAAGGTGACCTTCTTCCTAGAATCTCCATGGGAAATATACATGTCACCAGAATGACATCCAATGTAAGCATTGACCGTAGCAAGCCATGGTCATCCCAAGATCAAGGGACGTCCTCCCACAGGATTATTTCGCTAAAGCATAATGAAGTCTACGGGATATTCCCAAGATTCTAATGAAACGACCACATCATCCAACACTCCTTTTGGTTTGATTTTAAATATGCCTGCCAATTCAAGCACGGTGGGAGTAGGACGAATATGGACCAATCCAAGTTGACCCATGGTTTTCTTGGTCATAAAATTAATGGTTTCCCCGAGGTCTATAAGCACATTAGAGACAAGGAAATCACCTATCTGAACAGAGACAACAGGGTTTTTTTGGTCAGTATATTTTTCCATGTGCATACATCTCGTCATTAACTCTGCTACTCTTCCAAAAAATTGAATGGTTTGGGGTTCCAATATTCTCCTCCCTGGATTCTTGAGACAGAGTTCCCTAATGATTTTTATATAGATGGGGATATTTTTAATAGCTTGGAGAAAAGGTACCTTTATAAAAATATTCCTAAGCTCAGAAGCCAAGCTAGACTCAAGAATGGGGTCATTCCTCTCCACAACTAACCTCTCTGGATAGGGAGGCTGGTTTGAAGAGGATGGAAAAGGCTCTGAAGTTACAGGGATGGGTTGAATGGTGACATCTCGCATAGAATGGTCAGGAGTTTTCTCCTCACTTTTCTCTTTGATAATCACCATAGATTTCTTCTGTTTTTATTAGGTTACTATCATCCCTGATCTCAATTGGAGATCATTGACTCCAACTAGCATAGACTGATATCTGGATGGAAAAATTGGGTTCATAGAATGAATCATTTGTACCGCTTTGTTATTGGGATTTGGTATGGGTTGGGAAAGCAGTTGAGGAGATTAAAATGGTGGAGGAAAAGATAATGGTGGCATAGGATGACTCAGCTGGGGAAATGGCGATTGTGGAATTGGGTAAGGTGAATATGTAGGTGGGTATGATTGCATAGGTGTAGGATAGGATTGGTGTGAATGGTTTAGTCCACTCCATCCTTGTTTCCAAGAATAGGAGGGTTGTCCATAATGATATTGGTTCCCATGCTGCCAATGTTGAGAGTGATTAGTGTTAGGATAGGAATATGGATGTGAATTATAACCAAAAAAATGTTGTGGAAGTTGAGGATCCATACCTGCACTTACCCGAGTCCAGTTTCTTATTTCTCCTGTAGCATGCAATGATTCGGCTTTAGGTTTTCCTCCCTCAAATACAACTTTCATCCCAGGTATGGAAGGACAGTTTTCCATGGCATGGTTCTCTGCACAAATTGCACATTTATTAGTTTTTTTAACATCAAGAGGACATTCTTGTAAAAGATGCTTTTTTCTACATTTTGGACAAAAAATATATAATGACTCTTGTTCCTCTACATGTTTTTGCTGAAATTTCAAAGAGTCTATTTTTTTGCTAACAATATTCATTATTTCAATTTTCATATTATCCATTTTTTTCTCCAATCCAATGATCGTAGCATCAGTAGATTCAGTTTTATTATTTCTGTTTCGAATTCCTTTACTGGATCTATATTGATTCCTTAAGAATTTCCTACACAAGTCACAAATTTGATCAAAAGGTTTCTGGGAAATATCTCCTTGTCCTAAAAAATTTAAATTATTTCGAGAATCATCAGTAACTCCACATAAGAACAAGGTCCTAATGGTACTCAAATATAATTTGTGCTTTGACCTTTAGAGAATATACAAGAATCTCTCTAAGAATTCCTCTAGGGTATCATCATCATTTTGCACAATAGTAAATATTTCATCTTGAATATCTCTACTTTTACAATATTCCTGATATTTTGACAAGAACACTCTCTCCTTCTAGTCCCTAGAAGCTATAGTGTTTCCCCCTAGTCCCATGAACCAACATAATGCTGCATCCTTGATATTTTCAGAAAACAACTTCAATTTCTGAGCATCAAATGAATAATCATAGCTCCTACACAAAATATCAAACTCAAATAGAAAAGAGTTTGGGTCTTCATGTACCTTACCATATAAATGAGGAAGAGTTTATGGTGTAATATTCTTCATTTGCAAAACTATGTCAAGATCCACAATTAGGAATCCAAAAGTGGATTGTTCCTCATATACCTGATTTTCGCCAGTTCCCTCTGGATGGTCCTCGTGATCTTCCATTGTTGTTCCTCCTAGAGAATCACTCTAAACAGGCTGAGAAGGTTGACTATGGGTTCTAATAGTCTTCCTCTTCCCCTTTGTGGGTTTTTTCACCCCTAGACTACTGTTTCCAGAATCCAAATGGACAGTTCCTACATGATGAGTCTGGGTTTGTTTGGACTTTCTACCTGCAAAAGAAGGCCCAATGTGAGAATTGATTTCATATTTACTAGCATTTCCTTGGCCCTTAGTGGGCTTCGACCCCTACCTCTTTTAGGCGTTCATTTCAAAAAATGAAAAAACAAAACTCAATAAAATGCTGAAAATTTAAAATAATTCAACACCTATAAATTCCTTCAATCAATAGAAGCACACTGCAGAAAAAATAATAACATACTTGTCCATATTGCATAAAATGGAAAATTCTTACCAATTCAAATCGCCTCCCCGACAACGACGACAAAAATGTTGGGTGTGGGAATGTTACACAAAATTTTGTCACCTTCCCTTCATTCCCCATCCCGATTACTAGAAGACTATTAGCATGACCCTTGTGTACTATTATACATCATTATGAATGTCATTGCATCCCTTAACATGTCAGGAACATAATCTTTGTTGACCATTCTAGGATTTGACCCTTTAAAACATATACTTTTGGGTCGACGCAGTTGTGTAGTTATTGCCTCACGTCGATGGCCATATTTACACTGGGCCTCGCACCGTGGTCACTCTATCTATGAATAGCACCCATGCCAAGCTAATTTTGGAAGTTTTTTTAATATGAAAACTAATCTTCTAAGATGTAACAGCTTCGTAAGTGGAGTCATGGATGTTTGTTCGACTGGCTGAGGTTGCGTTTCTCCCTTTGGCCTTCTAGGTCATAAAGCCCCTTTCTGATCATAATCCCTTCTTTTGATCATAATCCCTTCCCCAAAAAAAAAAAAAAAACTTCACAGAAATTTGGTTCGTACATCTCAAAATTCCCCCTTTCTACCTTGGAAAATCATGCCTACGCCATCGTTACCCTTTCCCGCTTCCAAATCACATCATAAAAGGCTGGAAATTCATATTTGAAAATATTCAAGGCATAGCTCCTTCGGCTCTAGCCCCTCCGTCCCGTTCTCCATGTAACCTGGGCACCAGACTGAGTGCTAAAACTAGAGGCACTTATCACGTATGTATGTCGGGCGCGCCCTCGGCCGTTGATGTGTACAGATCGAACGGCATTCGCGATCCTCCATTCATCGCCCAAAACCGCATCTCGGCGTCCATCTAATCGTGAAAATCAACGTTTTGCGATGCGCCCGAATTCGGTGGTCCCCGCACCCAATACACTCGTTCAAAACTCGGGTGGTTTATAACGTGACCGCTTTTCAAACAAGCAGTTTCGCATTCTTCAAAGGAGCGATTACACTCATTCCCCGCGCATGTCTCCAGCGCATGGCCCCGAAACCGCTCCACGCGCATTATTGTTCTGGACAAAGATGTGCAAAGTGATATTCATCACAGCCGTCTGATCTGAGAGCCTTCATCCGACGGTCACCGCGCTCAAGAGCTGCACAAGACTTAATCCGAGCCCATCGCACCCCTGGCCCACCATCTCATTGCCCTCCGATGCGTTTTTAATCGTCGATCTCGCCTGGAGATCGGACGGTCCAGATCATCTGCATACTCCGCCATTGATTCCGTCTCTCCACGTCATCATTCCACGTGTTTTTTGTCGTACGTTCGTCCACCCCTCATAATATATGCATTCAAAGGTCATATCCGAAGGTTTTTCACGAGATTTTTGCTGTGCAAGCATTCATCAGCTCACCCATCATCGTTACGCTGCATTTTTCCGCCACCCTACGTTGTTTCACCACATCACAGTTTACACAACCGTTTCCATTAACCTTGCCATTATCCCCACTGTGTTCACCTTCCCGTGCATGGTTTTCTTTAACGAGTTTACAGGTTTTGCAGGTGTGCAGCGACGGAGAACTATTGTGACTCACAGTCTTAATTGCTGTGATAGAACACACATCAAAGGACCAATTTCAGAGCAGAATTATGAAGAAAGTCCTCAGAAGCTAAATCGACAAGACTTCAAATTAAAGGAGTAGGGTTTAAATTGGTCAAACCCTGCAGGGACATTCAAGGCGCCGATTTCACAGATGGAGATATCAATGGGGCAGATAAAGAATATCAGTGATCGGTAGAGAATTAAAGATAGGTAGCTGAAGATTTTGGGGGCCTTGTTCTAGCCTTTTGAAGCAGAGTACCAAATTGAAGTTCCTGCACATCATTCAAAAGATTTATACACAGAAAACAACGCCCTCAAGGTTTTATTTCAACAGATTTTTCTTTCCAGGAAAGGACGGATGTTTATGTGATTTTATTGCTTTTCCGTGTCCCTGGAGAGATTTCTACCCAGTGCATTTATTTCAGTTAGCAGGCCACAGAGTACAAACAGCACAGCATAGTCATTTAGCAGTATGGGCTCGAATGTTTCTGCCATTTTTGCTTTAATTATGCGAATTAAATGTTCATCACCTACCTCTTTCATTATGTTTTTGGTTTCTCCTATAAAAACCAGGAAGAAAGGCATTGTAGAGGTTCCAGATTTTTATCAGAAAATCATGCAGTGAAAGGCTTTTTGCATACATTCTGTAAGATTCTTGTATGAAGGCTCAGAGCCCATAGGGTCTCAGTGAGGAGGAGTTCCATCTGTTAAAGAGGATTTTGGTCTTTGGTATTTCACAGTCTGTAACTTTCTTTATTGTGTTATATTAATAGAACATTTCATTTCATCCATCCTTCTTGTATCATGTTTTGGAATGCGAGTGGCTCACTGATTTTTGGTATGGATTCATCCTAGTTGATGCCCATGCTCGGATCAGTCAAGCGCTTTAAATATGGCTCATGCATGATATTCTGTTCCATTATTCAGCTAACCATACTTCTGCTATATTAGTTGCTTTGGGAGGGTGCTTTTAAAATGCTATTATCGTATATATTCTTAGATTGGTAAATGTGTGTTACACCATTTTTTGGTCATCTAACCTATTATCATTAGATGGACCCAAGTACACCATGTAAGACCAATTTTACCCTAAGTAAAATTGCCTTCTCTATGTTAAATAACTTAATAAACCACATTTATTAGGTTGTTTATGGTCTAAACAGGAAACCCCAAAAGGAAATATTAAACAAACCTATATTTGTTTGATTTTCCTCATGGAATAATTAATTAAACCATAATTTAATTATTATTCCTAATCATATTTAACCCAAAAGAAAGAAATTAATTAGATAAACCTTTATTTATCTTATTATTTTCTAGGAATAATTATTTAAATCTTATTTAGATAATATTCCTTGTTAAATATGACCAAATCACCCACAAATAATTAAATAAATCATTATTTATTTAATTATCCTTCAACCACTTCCTTAAAAAGATATATAAATCATTTATTTATTTATTATTAACAAATAAAGGGATCTGACCCAAGTCAAATACTTTTTCCCTCCAACAAATATAACAAAATATTCCATAAAAGGTGGATCTAGATTTGGTTAACATTATTTTAATCATGCACCAAGATCTAGAATGACCCAATATTTTGTTATAAATAGGAAGGTTTTTCCTACCATTCTTCACCTTTTGTTGCCTATTAGATCACTCTGGATCTAAACTCTTGGTCTGACTTTGAGCCATTATCATTGTCATATTTTCCATTATTTGTTGTGTGAGCTCCCTTTGAGTTCTATCTTTGTCTAGGTTTTCTACACCAACAGGAGAGAGAAATGCTAGATTTGAAGTGCTGAGGACTTCCAAGAACCCATCCCATTGAGGAGAATTGGAAACATCTTCTTGTTTTCCTCCCAGGTGCCCTTAATACAAAAATTATTTCAAAAATTGTTCTTGTCTTGTCTATTGGTATATGGAGCAAACCCTTCTTTTTACTGCTTAATGTCTTTCTATGCATAGATCTGGTTTTTTGCAGCTCTTTCTTGATCAACTAACTGCAGATATGAAGATATTGGTAGCCAATTTTGTTGTTAGGGATATTAGTTATGCGTAGCTAAAGTGGTCTTTTTTCGTACACTTCGACAAAGGATTCATACTAACAAATGGCGACTCCACACGGGTTTTAAATTACGACCGTTGTCGTTTTTCATATTCCTGCATATCCAGCTACTTCAGACCCTAGGGTTTCTTTTCAGCTTTTTATTTTTCCTATTTTTATGTTGTTTTTCTCACATAAAACCCTAAAACATTAAAATTTCTAACTTCTGCGTGTTTCTGGCCCTATTGCGCAGGTGACAGACATTAGCCGCAATTGAGACGGAAAATTTTCCGCAAATCTGCCACCGAGACAACCGGAACTAGAGGTCGCACTTTTCAGCCCAAAAACTGCGACCTAGACCTCCAGTTTGCACTTTTCATCCTCTTTTCTACGACCTGCACTGAAAACAGGTCAGAACCTGCGACCTGCCAATTTTTCAGCTGTTTTTCTGCAATTTTTCTGGGTTTTGTTGAAGCTTCTGTTAGGGTTTTCCAGCCTCTGTCTCAGCCCGTTTTGACCTGGTTCTGATCTTTTTTTGCTCATCTAAGTGGGAACATAGCCCCCTAGGGCTTCAGTACCCTCCACTTTTTGTGGAAGAGTTTTTATATGTTTCAGGTCTGTCTTTTCAGAGTTTCAGCCCCCCTCTTTCCAGATCTGATACCTCCTTTTCAGACCTCTTTTAATCAGCTCTTCTCCCTTTCAAATCACCTCCTAAAGATTTGTTTGGATCTACTTTTAGGGCCTCCTCCTTGCCCCTTCTGCTTTTTGCTGATTTCCTCCTTTTTTCCAGCCACCTTGCCTCTGCCTCTTGGCTGTGATCTACACCTCTTTTCAGCAGCTTTTCCCTTGAGATCCCTGTCCCTTTTGACCCTAGATGTATTGGCCTCCTTTTAGTGCGTTTTGACTAGATTTTTTCACTCTTTTAGATTAGTTTTGAGAGACCCGCCTTTTTGGGTTGAATCAATGCAATAGTAGCTGTTAATTTTCTGTTATTTCAGCATTATATACTATTCTCTGCAGATTTATTTTCAGTTACGCAACACACTTTTTCTCTTGCTCTCAAAACGAAAAGGGTTTAAAAAATAAAATTAACGCACGCCACACACTCACCCTAAGCGAAGAAGAGCCTGGTTTACACCGCCAGGCAAAGACTTTAAAATCAATTGACACTGCACCTATCTACCCTTGTTTCGACATTGTAATCACTTGATTCTGCACCTCCTTGCCCTTGTGGTCGTTCTTCTTCCCCTTGTGCCGTGTTTGTGTTGTCATCATTGCACCCCCAAGGCGCACTTCCCGGAGACTTCTTGGCCTTCACCCTCAGTTTCCGGTCGATCGACCTGCTCCGTCCCGCCGTCGTCGAGCCAGTCCTCCTCCGAGTCCGCACTCCGACTCCTCTTCTGATTCTTTGGGTTCTCCTTTTCCTTCTGGTTCTCCCCCTGTCACCTTCACTATGTCTGGTCCAGGGCCTAACGCTAGTGGTTCTCCCGGCCCTAATGCCGGAACTAATACTAGCGGAACTGCCACAGGAACTACCTCGGCCACACCCTTGCTACCGTACATCGCAGGCCTCAGCCTCCCCGATTTCAATCAGTTGATCAATGACCCTATCCGCCACGATGTTGGTTGGCCTGTTATGCCAACCAAGCTCCCCTCCGACATCCCTAAGTTTGAAGGCCTTGCTGGAGAAGATCCAACCAACCATGTCCGATCTTTCCACATGTGGTGTTCCTCCAACTCCATTACCGATGATTCCATCCGTCTTCGGTTGTTCCAACGCATGCTTACCGGCGAAGCTTCTAAATGGTATGTTGACCAAGCCCCCTCTTCCCATACCACCTTTGCGACCATTGCCCAAGCCTTTTTATCTTACTTCCAGCTCCCTCTCCGATACGATACTGGTACGGAGCTTTTGACCTCTTTTAAGCAAACCTCTTCGACCCGCCTTTCCGCTCATGTCCAGGAATGGCGACGAAGATGAAGCTTATGTCGAGCTCCCCCCTTCAAAGATCGGATCTATATGGATTGGTTTCTTCGCTCTCTCTTAGCTCCCATTGGAAAAGATGTCGCCTCCCATTTCCCTCAAACCGAAGAAGCCTCCCTCCAAATAGCCTTGAAATATGACCTGATCTATGCTCGATGCAGTTATGTTTACTGCCATCATCCAAATAGCCTTGAAATATGACTTTGATCTATGTCGATCTGGTTATGTTGCTCACCGTCCTCACGGCCTCCCAGGCTTTAGTCGGCTAACGCCCGGGGGCATCTCATTCCCGTAAACGATATGGTTGGAGCCCTTTCTCATTCGTACGCTCAACCTCCTATGAGCTATGGTCTCCCTCAGGGAGGGGCCAGCACCTCTAGCACTTTTCCCCCTCCAGGTAGCATGTATCCAGGATACGGCATGCCTCATTCTTTTGCCCAACCTCCTGCTTACCTCAATGTTTCCCAACCTAACCATTACCCTTATCCGTAGCCATGTGCGCCAGCTCCTCCAGCATATGCGCTTCCACCTCCCTTGCCTCCTCCAACCCCGCAACAACACCTACAGCCCCCTCTAGGGCAAGTATTTTCACAGCAAGGCGCGACTAATCCCCCTTCTCAAAGAAGGCGGAGAGCCAATCCAAATCAATCCGCCCCTGGTATGCGTGGACCCAATCCTCAAATTATTGACCCTAACACCACTAACCGGCAACAAGGCACTCAGCCCAAGCCGTACAGGCCTCTCCGCACCAATAAGCCTTGTTCATGTTGCGTTGTTTACAGTCATTACACCCACGATTGTCCCCTCTTACCACAGATGCAGCAGATGTGGGAGTCTCAAGCCACATTGTGAGGACAACATGCCTCCCCTCATGCTCCCCCTAATGTGGCCACTACTCAACCAGCTGTGTTTACTGATCCTTTCCCTCAGCAAGGATTCGTGGCTGCCCAACCACCTACCGGACAGGCCGCCACTTCACCTTCCCCTTCTGGTTCCTCTGATTACCAGATCCTCATGATGAACTCTGATCCTTCCCCAACCATCGACCTTCACCTTCCAACTCGGTCTCGCCAGTACCCCAAGCCTCCCGCTCTGTCTTCCCCCGAGTCCCCTTCTCTCGGTTCTACAGAGCCTCTTTCGACTACCAATGGTCCCTTACATATCCCTCAACCCAAAGTTGAGGTCCATCCCAAGATTCCTAAAGGACCGTTACGTCGAAATGCTGCTTCTGGTTGAGTTGCTCATTCGTATAGCATAGTAGATGATTTGGCGCAATCTCTTGCTGCCATTTCCACATTGGAACTCCTCCATTCGTGCCCTTCCCAAAAGAAGGCTCTACTATCTGCCGTGGGCACTGTAGATCCTGCTGATGACCAAATGATTGTGTTCGACGCCCATCAATCAGACCATCCTCCCCTTCCTGCTTCCGTCGCCTTCCAAATCCCAGTCAAAATCTGGAACGCCAACGTTTCTCGGTGTATAATTGATGAGGGGGCATCCACTTGTGTGATGTCTGCTTCGGTTTGGAAGCAACTCGGATCTCCTGAGTTGGCCCCTTCCACGATCACCCTTCGAGCGTGGGATGGCCATGCCTCCCAGCCCATTGGCCTTTTTCGTAATTGTCCTATCACCCTTGCCGGTAAGACCGTTTGCGTTGACGTCAAAGTCATTGACGCCCCTCTATACTACAACATTCTATTGGGGCGAAGCTACACCTATGCCATGTCTGTTGTCCCATCCGCGGTTTTTCGCAAGATGTCTTTCCCTCACAATGGAAAGATAGTCACCATTGACCAGCTGTCTTACCATGAGCCGCCGTCTCAGACCTCCCTCGAGACGACCATCTCTGCTGTAGCCAATAAGAAAATCGTCGATTCCTTGACTAGTATCTCGCCCGGCGTCTACAAATATTCCTCCCTGCTTGGAACTTTTCCTGGTCTTCCCCCTCCTCATATCTCTGATCCCAGCTTGTCGAATGTTTGCATGATGCAATCGTCTCGGGCTACCCTTAAGCGACCCGCTTCGGCTAGTCAGCAACCTCAGACTCAACCTCGCCCACCGCAACCCGCTCCTAGCCCTTCATCTCCGCCAGCCGGACCTCCTCCTTCTGGCCCTTCTCCTACAGCTGGTATCCCTGAACCCCTTTATCCCCCTGGATCGGTTCCCCCAGGCCTTAACCATCTCGGAGTCGTTCCTCCTGGTCATTATCCCGCTGGTTAGATATCGTTCCTGGCTCCCCCTCTCGGAGTCTATTCGGTCCCCGTCATGGCCACCCTCTCTCTCCCTAACCTGACCCTAGGTATATCCATCTCGTACCTTGACCCTCCAGCCGCTACCCCTCCTGGTCACCCCAAACCCTATCTTGCTTTGACACCAGTTCAACCGGTCCCCCTCACTTCCTCCGTCGCTCCCGTGCCCCCTGCACCTCCCCAGGACCCTACCCCTGTGGTGACAGCTCCAGGAAAGAAAGGCAAAGCTCGCAAGGGGGCATCTAAAGACAAGGCCACTCCGACTGACCCTGCTCCTCCTCTGCCCGCCAAGCCTTGTGCCTTGTGTGATGTCGTTGGTCATGCCACCCATACTTGTCCTAAGTTGCCCCGCATTCAACCCATGGTTAAAGTCGCGTTCCCTGAGTCTACGGTCTCCGACCCTTCTCTTTCGTCCTCGTCTGTAACCAAGAACCCAAAAAATATTCGCACTAGCAAACCCTGTGCTTTGTGCGGTGTCCATGGCCATTACTCCCACCATTGTCCTCACCTGACGCATTACCGCGCCTCTTTAGAAGTAGTCCGAGAGTATGAGGTTGAACAAAATCAATCCGCCTCTCCCATACTTGCGCAGTATGCTTCGGGCCAGCTTGAGGATCCCCCCGCTCCCATCGACATTCCCCCCCTGATGTTCAGATGACGGAGTCTACTATGACCATTCTTTACCTATCCTCCTCTGTGAGACCTTTGGAGCCCAGTCCCCTTGCATCCTCCCCTGTTGTTTCGCCTGACCCCCCTTCAGCGACCACCCTTGACCCCCTCTTTTCTACCCATACACGAGATCACTCCACCCGTATCTCTGTTGACCTCCGCAGCCCGAGTCCCCGCCATACCTCCTATAGCCCTCATATACCACCCTCTAGTTTATATATGAGTCATAGCCATCCTGCTCATTGCACTCCCTCCTGCAGGTGCCACTCGATGTCTTCCGTACACTCATGCTGCCGTCATTGTATCTCCTCCCCCCATTTGTTGTCTTGTAACACCATTCCGCAGGACCTCCCGTCTCCCCCCTTTATCGATTACGCCGATGGTGCAAGTCGTTACTCTCGGAATCTAGCCTCGGTAGGTTGGGCCATTTTCATCCCCTTGCACGCCCTTGTTCTCTCAAACGGGGTCTACATTGGTACTGCCACCAACAATCAGGCCGAATATGATGCAGTACGTGGTCTCTTAGCCGATGCCCTCTTTCATCGCATCCTCCATCTGCATGTTTGTTTGGATTCCCTACTTCTTGTCATGCAACTAAATGGTGTTTATCGTGTGCATAACCCTGTGCTGTTTAGACGATATTTACGAGTGAAACTCTTGATACGTGAATTTGAAACCATAACTTTCAACCATGTACCTTGAGAACAGAATCACTATGTAGATAGTATTGCAAACCATGTTCTAGATTGGCATTTATCACACGCATTTCATACAAGACAATAACATTCATAATCATTAAAATGATGCATATCCATAATATGTGTCGCAAAACATGTGTTTAGAGTCCATCTACTCTGATACATATGACATGCCCATAGCATGTTACAAAAAACTCAAAACTGGGGGCACCACCTGCCCCTACATACACACTAGGGGGCACCACATGCCCCACACCTACTCACTATCTAGCGGATCCCGAGCCAATGGCTCTGCCCCTGCAGCTCGTAGATCACGTATGCCTTGACCGGCCATCACCATGCATCGCATGACACCTCGCCATTCCGAGGGAAGACCATTGCATGCCTCCACGTACTGGTCGTCTAAGTCTTGCCACCCGCGCTCTGAAACTCCGGTCAGCAACGTCTCGCATCTACGGCGGATGTCCTCCAGAAGGGCGGCCGCATCCTCATTGCGCGCTGCTCTCGACCCACTCGACCCTGCAGCTCCAGAGGCTGCCGGGCGTCCCATATATCCGGCCGGTTTTACCGGAGCTATATCTGCATACCAAAAGTACATGAATCAGTACCATATCTACTATTCAATAACTTTAACATGCCCATACAAGAATAGTAATCTGTCACTTACCATCGGGCCCCCATACTCGACCAGGCGGAAGTGGCAGGTCCGGATCTCCACAATAACTCATCCCACTATAGGGATAGTCATCAATGTATAACGGCATCTGATCCCAATGGGCAAAGAACTCAGGTCGAAATACTTGCCCGACCACCCCTCCTCCTCCTCTACATAGTAGCTGCCCCCACCAGCGCATCCTGGGCTCTCTCGGGCCCCCATCTGGGAGCTGTATACGAGGTCGTAAGGTCAGGATCTTCTCAAAGAAGAAGGCGCACAATAAAGTCCCATACGAGAAATCGTGGTTCACTTGCCACTTGCAGAGAGACAACTGTCTTTTTAGCGACACCAGCATCATTTGGGCCCACCCATAGTAGGTCCCACTCAACACACTCTCCATAATCATCATCTGCCCCCCAGTGATGTGATGGAGCACCTGGTTGCCCAGGATATGCAGCACCGTTGCAGCCACTGCACGGGTCTCTAATCTCTCTATATCCCCGATCGGTATCCGAGTCCCCTTGACTTGGAGACCCGGTCGACAATGTCGCTCCACAAACTCCATGATATGCCGCCCCCGCGGTAATACTAGCTGTGTGTTTCCCACCATCCCCAGTGGCGGGAGACCCGTCAGGAAATACACATCCTGGACTGTCAGTTCGATCCTGTGCCCCTACACTACAAAGACCTCATGCTCTGGATCCCAGTAACTGATAATCCGGGCCAACAAAGGCTCTCCCGCCCTCATCAAAGGGTTCTCCAGAAACTTTAGAACCCCAAACCTGGCCAACACACGACGGACACCCTGATCTGCCTGGATCTCTGCCCGTAATGTACCCAGGTCTCTCTCTCTCCAGTTAACCCGTATATCTACCATATCTGCACAAAAACATCATCTTTTTCGGCATACAGATAGGGAATATCATAACCAAACAAAAAAACCCAACTCTCAGCCATAAAACAGCACCAAAACCCCCTCATCTTCCAGGTCGCACTTTTCTGCCCAATTCTGGGACAGGTCACAGTTTTTTCCCTGAAACCTACTTCCCAGGTCGCACTTTTTGGCCCAAAAAGTGCGACCCGGCCGTAGAGATGAAGGAGGGTCTATTACTGAGCTTTTGGCCCCTAAACTGAACTTTCAATCCATCAAATTGAAAGAGTAAGGTTAGGCCTCTTCCTAACCATTGACGGATCTCGATTCCAACGGTCGGTTTGTCCGCTACGCTCACCGCAAGATTTAGGGCCTTCTCTCCTCTCTACATTCACCACAGCAACACTAGCAAATGAGTGAATTTGGAGGGAAAACTGCCTTATTAAAAGAGAACCCTTGTTTCTTCTTTCGCCTACTGCGACCATACCGTAGCCCCGTTTGACAAACTGTCTGCACCGTTGGAAAGCTCTCACCGAGCCCTCAAATGGGTATCTATTAGTTTTTTGTGATTTGATACTTCACCAGGACACATTTTGTCCAAGAAGGTTCACTTCACCTCTCCTTAAAATCGCATTTCTTCACTTACGACACTTGTACTTAGGGCACCATTTTGCCTCCTTACTTGTCTTTGTTCGTGTCGATTTTTGTCGTGAGTTACCATCTTGTACTCATGTTCTCATGGTCCCCCCTTGGGCCTTTACTGTGTGGCAGCACCATCGGGTCGCCCTTGTTTAGAGCATCCAAGTTGAGTCATCATTGCATTCATGGAGTCTATCCCGAGTCCCTTTGTACCCCGCTATAGCCCTCCATCCTTCATTGCTTGGTCCCTCTCTTCTGTCGCACATTATGGCTTTCAGTCCCACTGTCCCCTATCCCTTATGATATTGCGTCAGTCACTTCCATGTCATTCATGCCCTTTATGCTCTAACAAGGGAAGTCGTCCATTCGCTACTCAGTCCTTTCCATTTCACCATCATCATTGGTGTCAGTCTGTCCGTCGCTCTACTATTTTCTCTCATGCCTTAGTTGAGGATCTCTCATTGCCTCACCTATGGCAGACCTCCTTCTGTCGACATCAGCTCCTTCATTCCAGAAGACAGGTCTAGAGGGCGGTGTACCTTGGTTCCAGCTTCCACTCTTGTTCGGTGCCTCGAATCAGGCAAAGGGATCTCTCATTTCCCTTTGACTTGATTGTTTCTCCACTCCAGCTCCTTTCAGCACGATCGAGATCCGTATGCTTGATGGTTCAGTGATGCAGCAGCAGCTCTTGGTGATTCCCAGGTGTGTGTGAGATGTCTCAGCCCTCATGAGGGGGTGGCCCTGCAGGTAGCCCCCCACATGCCCGGATGACCTCTTCATTTCAGCCTTCGATGCAGCTCCATATATTTGATGATGTCGGCCTTAGCCGCTTGCAGCACCTCTTTGATTTGCATGTATCAGTCAGATCTTGTGAGCCCTTCCCCGTGTATAGGGGGCATTTGGGTTGTATTTGTATCTCATGTACTCAGATATTATTGTATAAGTCCTGGCTGTTATCCTAGGCACAACATGTATGTGGGATTCCTCATTGTATTATTATCTGGCTCATGTTTATGCCGGTTGTACTCTATGGTTCGGTCCCTTGTTTACTGGACACACTATTCTTTTGTACTTTGTCTCGGTGGGCATAGGTATGCCTCCCCCGCCGCCTTTAGCACAGGTACCCTCTCATAAAAAGAGACTTGTTGCACCTGCGAGTCTCGTCTCCTCAGGGTCTAGTTCTTCAGCACACTCATCTACCTTACATTTCTCTCTCTGACTTCCCTCTTGATGTCTGGTGATTGAGTTCTTACAACGTACTTCGGTCATACGATTTGCTCCTAACACTCGCACGCTGGGGGGCAATCTGTTACACCATTTTTTGGTCATCTAACCTATTATAATTAGATGGACCCAAGTACACCATGTAAGACCAATTTTACCCTAAGTAAAATTGCCTTCACTATGTTAAATAACTTAATAAACCACATTTATTAGGTTGTTTTATGGTCTAAACAGGAAACCCCAAAAGGAAATATTAAACAAACCTATATTTGTTTGATTTTCCTCATGGAATAATTAATTAAACCATAATTTAATTATTATTCCCAGTCATGTTTAACCCAAAAACAAAGAAATTAATTAGATAAACCTTTGTTTATCTTATTATTTTCTAGGAATAATTATTTAAATCTTATTTAGATAATATTCCTTGTTAAATATGACCAAATCACCCACAAATAATTAAATAAATCATTATTTATTTTATTATCCTTCAACCACTTCCTTAAAAAGATAAATAAATCATTTATTTATTTATTATTAACAAATAAAGGGATTTGACCCAAGTCAAATACTTTTTCCCTCCAACAAATATAATAAAATATTCCATAAAAGGTGGATCTAGATTTGGTTAACATTATTTTAATCATGCACCAAGATCTAGAATGACCCAATATTTTGTTATAAATAGGAGGTTTTTTCCTACCATTCACCACCTTTTGTTGCCTATTAGATCACTCTGGATCTATACACTTGGTCACATTTTTCTACATTATTTGTTGTGTGAGCTCCCTCTGAGTTCTATCTTTGTCTGGGTTTTCTACACCAACAAGAGAGAGAGATTCTAGATCTGAAGTGCTGAGGACTTCCAAGAACCCATCCCATTGAGGAGAATTGGATACGCCTTCTTGTTTTCCTCCCAGATGCCCTTAATACAAAAATTCTTTCAAAAATTGTTCTTGTCTTGTCTATTGGATATATGGAGCAAACCCTTCTTTTTACTGCTTAATGTCTTTCTATGATAGATCTGGTTTTTTGCAGCTCTT